>JAMZAV010004805.1:0-45992 GCA_024449915.1 Sweltsa coloradensis
ATGATTACACGTAAGAGTAGTGTTATAAGTCAAAGAATTGTTTAAAAAAAGAAAAACCTGTAAAATTTCGATTTTTATGATAAATATTTTTTCAATTGCGCTCAAATTTCACAAAAATATCTAAATTCATAAAATAAAGGTTCTGTGCAAAAATCATTAAAATCGGATAAAGCATGTAGGTGTTATAAGTCGAAGAAATTTTTTAAAAATTGAAAAAAATCGTAAAATTGCGATTTTCATGAGAAAAATTTTTCCGATTGCGCTCAAAAACGTGGCAGTTCTAAGTTCAGAGATTTCGAAGGCCTCCATAAAATTTCATCGCAATCGGGTTATCGGTTTAGCCGGAATCGTGTGGACAAACAGACAAAAATACAAAAAAAAAAAAAAAAAAAAACATTCCGGATTTTTTTCTCCAGTGTAGTGAAATGGAATCTTCGCTTCGCTCGCTACGCTCGCTACGCTCATCCAATCATCAACAAGAGTAAGTGGACAGATCTATTCAATGGAACATATTGCGTAACTCTCAATATCATAACACATTGATAGACTGACTTATGTTAAGTGAGCTGTAAATCAGTGTGAAGATTGCGTCTGATAGTTTGGATGCTGGCACATCTTTATAGACTGACTGTTAATTGTGCCGATTGATTAACTGAATGGGTAATGACTCTAGCTTGACTTAATGATAGCATGACATGTAGTTAATTAGCAAGGTTTGATTACAGATGTGCCACTAGAAAAACTATATCAGCGCTAAGATATGACATTTATGACAACGATAACATTAATAATAATAATGTAATAATGACTCACCCAGTGTTTTATGATGTACACTGATTTAGTTAACACTTTAAAAAAACATTTTATATTAAATCAACAAGGTTTAGAGGAAGGATCAGCTCTTGAACTACCGTTCAATCAGCTAGAGGGACCTGATATCTTGAGCTACTTCACGATATCAGAAGGACTAGGGTTGTATATTTGAGCTACCTCACATATCCAAGACAAAGCACTAAGTGATTTGACTGGGCTAAAATGCCCTGCTTTTATACTAAATGAGCAAAGTACTATCCAGTGCTCTAGGTGTCTTATTTGTAACGTTTCACCCTATCTATTTACAGGTATAAGGACTTTAGCTTATGAACAAGACTAGAGTTATGAAAAGTGACAAGTGAAAGTTGTTAACATCCTTGGAGACCAGGACGTCTGGTGTACAAGGATGTGTTGCAATAAGATGAGACTGAATTGACGACTCGAAATGGGCCGAGCTTAAAACGATCGACAGGTCACGTGACAAGTATTGGGAATAAATCCTCATTTCGCAAGTTGGCGCCTGCTGAACGGCGCATCACTTATCACGCTCTAACTTTTATTCTATTCATTATTTGGACATTACTTAAATGAATAATATTTAGCAAACATATCATTCCTTGTAATAGCGATTATTTCGACTAATTTGACAAAGTCGTTAGCTTGTTATAACAATGTACGCATCACACAAGTGAAAATTATCAATGACTTAAGTTTTCCCATTAATTAATTTGACAAAAAACTACTGATCGGATTTCGACAAGAATTCTTTGTAAAAATGCATCAGAATGTTTAGACAAGAAATATACTAACTTATATACCAGGATTCAATTATTAAAGTTGACCCTCACGTTTGTGAGTACAGGGTCTGAAAGGGATCAATCACTGTATATAACACTATTAACAACTTTCTAGATAGAAAGTGCACTGAACGAAACTTTGCAGCATAGAGTAATATGCATGGTATGTGTTTTTATCTAAAAATACGCACTCTTGACGTGCGGATGAGCCGTGAAAACGTGCACGCTGCATATTCTTAGTTTATTTCATGTCTAAACAGTCTGATGCATATTTTTAAAGAGGTCTTGTCGAAATCCGATCAGTAGTTTTTTGTCAAATAAATTATTGAGAAAACTTTAGTCATTGATAATTTTTACATGTATGATGCGTATATTGTTATAACAAGCTAACGACTCTGTCAAAAAAATCGAAATAATCTCTATTACAAAGAATGATTTATTTGCTAAATATTATTCATTTAAATATTGTCAAAATAATGAATAGAATAAAAGTTCGAGCGTGATAAGTGTTGCGCCGTGAAGCAGGCGTCAACTTGCGAAATGAGGATTTATACCAACTAATTCCGCCATGTTGCCTCGTGACGTCAGGAGGCGGGTACAATTCAAGTCGTCAATTGTTATTATGAAGCTATAGTGAAATTCAAGTAAGAATAGGTAGAATAGAATCCTTATGAGAATTTGAATAATTAAAGGGAACGTAGCTCAGCGCCATAGAACACATGTATGTTATTAGTTGGTCTGCTTAAAATCTTACCATAATTTTTTCTAGTGAAGGTAAGGTTGCAATCGGTCTATAGTTACTAAATTCCAAATGGTCAACACTCTTGTAAATAGGTCTCAGGATAGAGCAATTTAATCTTTCAGGAATTGTACCATATTTAATAATTTGGTTTCTGAGCTGTGCTATAATTGGACTAACTTTATCCGAAACTAATTAAGCGAGCGAAGCTAGCGTTTCCATTTGACTCTGCCGGAAAAAATAGTCACTGTTTTTTTTTGTTTGTTTGTATGTATGTCTCGCCATAACGTTCGAACGGAGATTCGGATCAAATTGAAATTAAGACCATCCGCAAGCTTCGATCTAGATTGAATGCCATAAGTTTTGTGGCAAAATCGTTCAAAAAGTTACAAAGTTACATTAAAGTTAATCGACAGTTTTTTTTAAAACTAAACGGCGACAAAATCTGAGGTGTCCAAATCATTAAGAATGTCCGTCCGGTCACAAATATGTTAATTTTATTTTGATCCGATAAGTAGTGTAGATGGAAATTACATTTTAACAAAAGTAACGTTACCATGGCAACGAAAAGTCACACGAGGTTTCTGGCCACTATACGCTGCCACCTAGAAGTAATCAAAATACTATCGAGGAAGCAGTGAATTATTTTTTACCAAAGAGTTAAAATAGTTTTCCCAAGGAAATTATGTCAAGGTCCACTAGATAGCGGTGGATTTTATCCACAAAAAAAAGGTTTACCCACGGGTTTACCCAAATACCTTGGCAATAATAAATAATATTGGAAACATGGCCCTGTGGACAGCGAATGTCGCAAATTTTAAAATTTAAAAAAATGTGCAATGTGGGTCTAGCTATAGCACGTGCTCGCTTATCAACGCGTCCAACTGAGCGTTTCCTAGTTTATGTTTGTAATAATTTATCGTCTATTCTATTCATTTATAAAAAGTTATTTACAAATGACGATAACTAAATAAAACGAATAACATAAAAGGAATGCATCATAAATATAGTGGTGGTGCCGGACACACGATTATTAAAAAATGTTGGGGGGCTAGCCACGCCCACGCCCCCAAACCCCAAGGTCACCAAAAACAATCTGTACCATCCTTCTTGAAAGGCAATGACAAAAAAAAAAATACGGTTGTCAATCGGACTAATTTAATTTGATATATGTGTGTGTGAGCTGATTGAATTTCGTTTGGAGCCATCAAATTTCAGATTTATCGATATAATGTTAGTAAAGTGGTAACATTGTATGACCATCGGTACAGTATTAGGTATATATAATTATTCATGTCAAAAGTGGTATAATTTTACTAAAATGTAGATCATTTACACTTACTATAGAGCACAACCTAACCATCTCCGCAGCATCGTAAACACCTTTAAATACATTACGAAACTCGCCATATAATTCACACGGATTATCTAGGTGCCCGTTAGGGCGCCGCAGCCAAGCCGTGGCGCTCTACACACTCAAGCACCTTATTCAGCAAGCAGAGTTGGGGTGATTTCGAGGTGTTACCTAGCCGTCATGTAACGTAGTGTGAACTTGAAAACTATCACAATCGAGGGGATTTAGGTACCTGACAACACATGCCAAATTTTATTGGGGTACGACCATTCCTTCTTGGTGAAAAAATGGCTTGAAACATGCTCAAAATCACTTTAAGGATGTTAGCTACTGCTACTACTGCTACTACATCTAATTCGTCAGTTTCAATCGGCCCGCGATTCTGACCAGACGGGTGGGGCTACAATGTTCATATTTTACATGGACATTAAGGTTATAGTAATATAGTCTCTTTTGAAAAAAAAAGTTGAAAAAGTTTGCTGGAAGGCTTCCAAATAAAGGTTTTAAAATAAGCCTTATACAGGCATACAATCAACAGGTAACTATAGTTACTTGACACTTGTTGACGGTACAAGCAGAGTTAGGCGGGAAAGTGCGATACGTAAACAAATAGCGGACATTTTAAATTTTTCTTCTTTGTGTGAAACGAGAAAAGGTGTCATTATACTCTCATAAAACAAATCAGAAACCGTCCCTGGCCTAGGCCCAGATGTAGAAAATTATTTATAACACAACAGTGTAGGTCTAAAGTTCCATTAGGCTATAGGACTAGATAAAATTAATACTACCATTACATGTTTGTCAAGCCCTAGGCCTTTCTCAGCCAACCCTAGGCCAGCACAACCTTGTTCTGACACACTTCCCGCACAAATAACCAGTTTTGATTACTAAAAGCCTAATGCAGATAAACAATAGTATGATTGTCCACCTAGGCTATACAAAAATGTACGGAAATAATACACCTATTCATTTCTTTCAATGATCTCACGCAAAACTCCTGTCACTATATAAAAACGTTAAACAAAAACTGTGCAAATTTTCAATATTCTTTTGAAAATCTGTTGATTTACATGGCTGTGGATGCAGTGAAATAGGTGTAAAATAACATTAGTTGTGCGTTTGTTGTTCCATGGGAAAGTTTTAATTGGATGTGAGTTGCCTAGACTTAACCAGTCCTTATACCGTCGTTATACCATAGTTATACCACCTATACCCAGGATGTACATGAATCTGGGTCTAGATATTTTACATCCTATTGTTATTGCTAATACCATAGAAATTTAATCAACTTTGATAAAATTATTATATTTTAACAAATAATTTTGCAATGGAACTTGAAAAAGTAATGAGATCACACACATAACAAAAACTTGTAGAAATACAGCCAAACCTTACACACTCAAAAGAAATGAGATCTAAAAAAGGGCCAAGCTCATCTACCCTTCCACATTTGCGCATTCTTAATTCATAAACGTACTGTGTCCCATAACAGCATCCTCGGAAAGCTTGGCAAAATAGAATTTGTATGTTTACGTTTAAATTAATTAGAAAAAAGAACTTGGATGAACTATAACGTTTAAATTAATAATCGCAAATACTATTTTGCCAAGCTTTTCGAGGATGCTGTTATGGGACACTTAACGTTTATGAATTAAGAATGCGCAAATGTGGAAGGGTAGATGAGCTTGGCGCTTTTTTTAGATCTCATTTCTTTTGAGTGTGTAAGGTTTGGCTGTATTTCTACAAGTTTTTGTTAAGTGTGTGTCGTACTTACTGAGACTATGCCAGTCTATTTTAGCTAAAGCATCACTCACTTTCTTATCATTTAATATTTTTTTTCTCAATTTTTGTGTTGCCCACCACACACGGCTTGGCGGCGGCGCCCTGACGGGAGCCTAGGAGAAAAAATATTGGCTTAATTCTTCTTTTATATTTCATAAGAATATTATTAATCTTATTTCATGATAACCAAAGTTTTAAGTATGAACTAACTATAAGTACGACTAATAAACTATGACTGCCAGACGAACGATGACAAAATTAACCTGTGGCTAGTTCTGACCAGCATATAAAATGAAATAAAAATTGTGAAAGCCTGCCAGAGTGCAATTCATGCCCCTCTTCAGGTGTTTAACTATAGGTACGTAGTGGAGAGGACAATTAAACAATGTTGTAAAAGTTGCTTTTCTAAAGTTATCAACTGCCACAACAGTTATTATTATCTATTTTAAGATCAAAGAAATTAACAGTTACAGTTACTTGGTGAAGTAATTGAGTTACTTAACAATTCCTTAATTATTTTTCTTTAAAATGCAATTATAATGTTATCATGACGAACATAAAATTAAAGTTTTTGTTACAAGTTTTGACACCATTAAGTGAATGATTGTATGCTTTTTATTAAACCTAGTTTTTATTCAGTTTTAAAAATTGATTTACAAAAGAGGACAATATTATAATAGTGTATTTGGATTAAGGACTTGTCTACCGTAAGTCATAATGTGGCACTATAGCCTAGGTAATTTAAGGAGGAAAGACCCATGCTGGTCAGGGTCCCGGGTTCAAATCCCGTCGAGACCGCAATCCTGACTGAAGGTACGAGGTTTTTCTCAGTCGATAATGCGAATGCAATCAGACATCTCTTCACAATTGTAATACGGATAAATCAGCATGATATCCAACCTTTAGCATTTTCCGCAACTTGAATTACGCTAGAGTTTCCTAGTAGACAGAAGAATATTTCTAGATTTTATTATTTATGCATCAATGAAACATAATCCGTTGTTAAAATTGTTAATAGAATAAATGTAGGGAAAACAAAAATCCATCTTGACCAAATTACAAGTCCAGAAGATATTCACAACTTTTACATTTTGACATAAAGAAAACCGTGATAAAAAGTTACAGATTTTCATATTGTTCAGTACACCTGAATTATAGCTCCGTAAGCAAAAACTTAGTGCCTTTATAACCTAAATTAAAACTTTTGGTGGATGTATAAATTTTATTGTATTACGTAAATAAATTCATATTAAGAGTCGATCCACTCTGTCACATAACTGATTTTCAGTGGAAGAATTTATTTTATAAGCAGATCAAGCCAGCCGATGCGAGCGATGAGCGAAACATTTCCAAAAAGCGACCGGTATTATAAAAATATGAAACACCTACCTAACAAGCTGAACACGATTCCACCAGCGGGTGAAGAATTATCAAGGCAAATTCGGAACAACATTAGAAATAATTGTGTGCCTCGTTGCTATAGTACGGCTACGCAGTCACCGTAGCCACCTTCCCAAGACATAAATAACTTACGAGGGTATGCTGAGGCTAGAACGGAGGCGAGTTTAAGCGCTCAGCTTTCTTTTTTTTCCGGGTAAACGGTTTATAACACCATTATTAAATTTCACACTTACGTTTATAAAGAATAAATCTATGTTATCCATTATGCATATTTTTTAATTAATTAATTGATTTTGAATTAAAATTTAGTGAAATCACCAAAATTTACTTAATTTTGGTCAACTTCGGCAATTTATTCCAAGTGTACAGATTTTTTTAATTCAAATTTGCATAATGGATATCAATGTTTAAATCAATGTGAACGCGCAGGTTACTTTGGTTTTATTGTAAGATAAGCGGTTTGGTGGAAATTTCCAGAATTGTAATCCATGTTTTGGATTTCCCATTTTTCACGTTTTGGATTTATGTCTCGCAATGGATCTTTAAGGCTTATTTTGTGCAACCAATTACGGATATCAATATAAAAGTACTTTATTAACATCCATTCAAAATTTGGTTATGATATTACCAACCGTTCAGCAGAAATCATCAACACCTGTTTGCGCGCATTTGAGTTGGGCCAAGCTCAGCGTACCCTCTTAAATCTTCAGCCTGTTACGGTATTCCACCACAGGATATTATCATATTCTGCATGGGAAGCAGGGAGCAACGAGCCAAACAACAAATATTTGTATTGTTTAACTCTTGTCTCATCGCTCTTCTTATATATCAGCAGTTTCGGGAGCTTTCATAATTCAACGAATATTTCTCGAAATTGATGATTTCAGCGTTTCCCATCCATAAGGTGCAAGCTTCGCAGCATACAGGTCAAGAATTCCATAGAGTTTACTAAGCTCCAGAACTTTATTATATTATTTCATATCGCGGGTCTCATATTCGCCCTGAGTAAATTCCTACGGGCAGAAGCCTATTGACGCCGTTCTCTCAACATTTCCTCTTCTGCACTAACAAAGCAACCATTTTATATCATCGTGTTAGCTAAATACCCCTTCGAATTCCGGCAGCTCGATCCTCCCTCTCTCCTCGTCCAATATCTTCTTTATTCCTTGAGCCAACCGTATGAAATTAAGAATATCCTCTCATAATCGATGTGTTTGTCAGCTCAACAATGGTGACTTCATTCTCTAAGCCAGCGGCCTGTGTCATCGGAAGCGTCTCGTTTGGTTCATGTTAGTTAGTATTAGTGATGATGGTGGGTAGAGGTTATTCGACAATCCGGTCGACGGGGTAGGGATAAGCGGCACGCAAAACAATTATCGGTATTAAATTTTACTCCGGAAATGCTAAATTATGATTTGCCCCCAAATTTATTTTCTATTGTAAGCATTTTATGTATTGACAATAAATGAAAATTATTGCCTGAACCGGCACCTCCACCAATTAGGTGCGCAAATCCTGGACCGGCACCTCCACCATGCCCCAAAATATTTTTGCCACCCGAAAAACCGGTTCGTGTTCGTGTTCGTGTGCGTGTGCGTGTGTGTAGATAATGAATAGATGCGCATAGGTCTGTAAATGTAATGAACTTCTTTACAATCACGAGCATAAATTGTTTGTTAAGAACAATGTCTTCATGTACGGGATACTTCACAAGAGAGCGTCGTCATCCATGCCTATACTTTGTTAGCCGACACGTTGAGGTACATCAATGATAGCCTTCTGAATACTTAGCGTCCATAGGCCTAATCATGTACATGAAGGCATTGCTCTAGCTAATTAAACTAATGACATTCATAAAATAAGTGTTCCGAAGGCTATCTTTGTTGTACATCAATTAGTCAGAAAACAATGTGGAGGGGTAGATGAAGAATACAAATACATACATACATTTTATGAAGAATACATAATATGAAGAGGGGTGCATATCATCATGACAATATTTTAAAAGTTTTATCTATAGTTAGACGAGGGAGCGCAGCGACTGAATTCAACTCCAACCGCACTTCCGTGATTCTGTGATTGTGTGTGTACTATAAAAATCAGTCGAATCGCTAAACAGATTGTGCTGAAATTTTAAACAGTCATTCGGTACAAGTTAACTGAGCACTGTTATCAAAATCAGCAAGATCCGTCGTGATTTAAACCAACAACAAATAATAAATTTAAAAAATAGTCTGTAAAAGTGTAGGATTTAATTTAACGACAATGGTTTTGTTCTTCACGAAGTCAATATTATTGACACATGTTCATTGATATTTAACTACTGTTAGGCTAGATCCGCAGTCGGTGATCCACTTCCGTTACAAATGGGAGCGATTTGAAGACCGAATATTTTTAAAGATGGCCGCCAGTTTGACAGCTGAGCATACTAGATTTTAACATCAAATGATTACTAAATTCCCTAATGCAATAACGTCTTATTGTTTCTGTTGGTTCAATATCATGCTGCAAAAGCTAAAACCATATCACACAATCCAGTAAAATACTTTATTGCTTTGAAAAAGCATAAATTAAAACACCAAATCGCCATCTTGAACTGGATTTTCAACGCTTCAATTTGTTACGCTCGCGCCTGTGCGGAAGTACTAGGTGCCCGTTAGGGCGCCGCAGCCAAGCCGCGGTGCGCTACACACTCAAGCACCTTATACACCAAGCAGAGTTGGGGTGATTTCGAGGTGTTACCCAGCCGTCATGTAACGTGATGTGAACTTGAAAACTATCACAATCGAGGGGATTTAGGTACCTGACAACACATGCCAAATTTTATTGGGGTACGATTATTCCTTCTTGGTGAAAAAATGGCTTGAAACATGCTCAAAATCACTTTAAGGATGTTAGCTACTGCTACTGCCTACTACTGCCTACTACTGCTAACATCTAATACGTCGGCCTGCGATTCTGACCAGACGGGTGGGACTACAATGTTCATATTTTACATGGACATTAAGGTTATAGAAATATAGTCTCTTTTGAAAAAAAAAGTTGAAAAAGTTTGTTGGAAGGCTTCCAAATAAAGGTTTTAAAATAAGCCTTAAACACTTGGCATACAATCAACAAGTAACCATAGTTACTTGACACTTGTTGACGGTATAAGCAGAGTTAGGCGGGAAAGTGCGATACGTAAACAAATAGCGGACATTTAAAATTTTTCTTCTTTGTGTGGAACGAGAAAAGGTGTCATTATACTCTCATAAAACAAATCAGAAACCGTCCCTGGCCTAGGCCAAGATGTGGAAAATTATTTATAATGCAAAAGTGTAGGTCTAAAGTTCCATTTGGCTATAGGACTAGTAAAATTCATACTTACATTACATGTTTGACAAGCCTAGCCAACCCTATGCCAGCACAACATTGGACTGATATGAACTTGCTCAACTGTTTGTTTACATAATTGCAACAATCAAATCATTTCATACAACTTGTCTTTCGATTGGCCCGCGTTTATGAAGGCACTGCCATCTAGAATAAATATAGAACTTTTTCGAGCTCTTTGCTATACGCAAATCTTTTTAAAGTGTTTGGATTTCGTGATACTCTTTCAACCATATACATCCTATATAATTGGCTAGACCAGCAGTCGGTGGTCCACTTCCGGTACAATTAGAAGCCATCTTAAAATGACAGTTTACATGTTAATCAAATGGGAGCGATTTGTGGCCAAATAGTTTTCAAGATTGCCGCCAGGTTGACAGGTAAGCATACTAGCCTTTAACACCAAATGATTACTAAATTCCCTTATACAATCACTTCGTATTGTTTCTTTTGTTTAATACCATGCTGCACAAGCTAAAACCATATCAAACAATCCAGTAAAATACTTTATTGCATTAAAAAAGCATAAATTAAAACACCAAATCGCCATCTTGAAATGGGCCGGTTGAGTCTTCAATTTGCTACGCTCGCGCCTGTGCGGAGGTATAGGAGACTGCTAATCTAGCCTACTATAGGGGTTTAATTAATATCAATGCTTTCAACTCACAACCCATGACGTTTTCCACGATACCGTTCAAGAATACCAATTCCTTCGAAAACGAAAACGACTTCGTTTTCAAATTGCGTTTTCAACTCATCTCCCACGAACTCAAGAATTGGGGTCCAGTCCTTATACCGTCGTTATACCATGGTTATACCACCTATACCCAGGATGTACATGAATCCGGGTCTAGATATTTTACATCCTATATTGTTACTGCTAATACCATAGAATTTAAATCAACTTTGATAAAAATATTATATTTTAGCAAATAATTTTGTAATGGAACTTGAAAAAGTAATGAGATCACACACATAACAAAAACTTGTAGAAATACAGCCAAACCTTACACACTCAAAAGGAATGAGATCTAAAAAAAGGGCCAAGCTCATCTACCCTTCCACATAAACGTACAGTGTCCCATAACAGCATCCTCGAAAAGCTTGGCAAAATAGAATTTGCATGTTATTACGTTTAAATTAATTAGAAAAAAGAACTTGGATAAACTATTACGTTAAATTAAAAATCGCAAATTCTATTTTGCCAAGCTTTTCGAGGATGCTGTTATGGGACACTGTACGTTTATGTGGAAGGGTAGATGAGCTTGGCCCTTTTTTTAGATCTCATTCCTTTTGAGTGTGTAAGGTTTGGCTGTATTTCTACAAGTTTTTGTTATGTGTGTTCTAGCCTACTATAGGAGTTTAATATCAATGCTCATGTTTGTGGCGGTCAGTGCAATATGCAGTGACCTAGGTGTATCGAATCTTACAGGCTTAAGGTTCCCAACATTCCGCTGGGAGATTGAGTAAACTGAGAAACCTTACCTCGTACTTCGTAAGTGCTGTGTTTTTTAAATTATTTTTTTCATTTTAAAATAATGTACAGCCAGGGTCATATATAAATCAAGAGGTCTGAAAGATACCTCTTTCACCGACATCTCGTGGTCAACTCTTGGTGCCATTATTTATATCGCCCTGTGAACTGCATTTTCGACATAAATAAGAAACATGGCTGCTAATGTCAAAGGAAAATTCTCTATTCACCAGAGAAACTATCAAGCCTAGAAAAAATATAATATGGAAGGTAAAGAGAGCATTATATATCGATACCTTGGCCTAGGCATAGCATTAAGACTATGCCTTAGATCTTATATTTGCCTTAGTTTCTAATTAATTTCGAATAATTCTATCTTGGCTGTCAAGTCTTATTTGCAAAACACTAAAGTTTGTTTTATGCTTTTGTTTTGATAAAATTGTATTTCATTTCTGACTGCCTTCTAGATATTGACTATTTTGTTGACCAAGAGTCTTTCAAAGCCTCCTAAATAATATTAATAACATCAAATAGTCTAGGGGGCTTCCATCGATCGATAATGCAGTTCACAGGGCGATATAAATAATGGCACCAAGAGTTGACCACGAGGTGTCGGTGAAAGAGGTATCTTTCAGACCTCTTGATTTATATATGACCCCGGCTGTACTATATAGTTTCGTCTCATGGAAAAAGTATATGAACATGTTATTATATAATATTATGTATTAGACCTAGGTCGTGACAGATAAAAAATAAATATTGTATACATTCTTTACATTAACCAAGTCCCATACAACATTAAACATGTTCTAAATCGTACTTATTGGTTATTTTGAGTTTTGGAAGCCTAGCATTTTATTATTATTTATTTTCCCTTTGACATCGGGTATCAACCAACAAAGTTAAGTAAACTTTACTCTACTAAGAAAACGCCAAACTCGTTGTTAGACGAGTAAGAGAGCCATGCGTGAGTACGCGGAAACATTCCCTTTCTTCAACCTACCTAAGGCCTCCCTAGCCTATAATACTTATACTTATACATATACAAACTAAATTTAAAAAAACATATAATTTATACCAATATAATAATCAATTTCAAAAGCAAATGTTCCCGGGGACTCAACACAAGACTTGCTCACTAGTGTAACAACGACTTTGGCGTTTTCCTAGTCTAGTTGGCTAAGGCGCCCTTATACCCGAAATGTTAGAGACCTGCAGTGCGATTCTGTAAAATAGTCGCTATGATAGCGATAGCGATCACGGTTGATATGAAATATCAATCGTTATAAATTATCGCTATCGACCTGATTCTGTAAAATAGTCGCTACGGCCGCCATTTATCGTATCTTGATAGCATAGCATAGCGACTCCTTTTTCATTCTCGTTATCATAGCGATCGCTATCATTTTTACAGAATCAGTCGACACGCAAAATTGTCGCTAAAGTGCCGGATAACGATCGTTATCTTCCATAACGATTTTACAGAATCAGACCGCTGGAATCAATTCCCTGTTCGGGCAATATTTTGTAATTTCTGGATTGTATTTTAAAAATTATTTAATTTTGAAATGCATATAACGCAGCATATTCTATCATCTGTGACAATACTATGGAAAACATAGCCAGTCCAAAATTCGAGTAAATATTGCAAGGTTTACTCAATCTCCGAGCGGAATTCGGGGGTACCTTGACGTGTAACATTCGACAAACCTTGGGCACCGCATTTCACAGCCAGACAAATAACAAACAAATTTATTTTTTCAAAAACAAAACCATTGTTGTTAAAATAATTCCCACCCATTAGCAGCCTATTTTTCAATTTATTATTTGTTGTAGGATTAAATCGCAGTGAATTTAGCTGATTTTGCTAGCAGTTCTCAGTAAACTTATACCGGATGTCTGTTTTATATTTCAGCGCAATCTGTTCATAGATTCGGCTGATTTTCGATGTACACACCCACATACCCACACAGTCACAGAATGAGCGCCGAATAAGTTGAATGGAGACACTCAGTCGCTTCGCTCCCTCATTTAATACATAATTTGTTTTAAATATCATTGAATAATATCTTCCGTCTTTGTCGGGACTAGGATTAACCCAGAGCATGACTCTACTAATCGTAAAAGTCGATTAATGATAAAAAGTTCAACTCGCAGTTAATAAGATGGGTAGTATATTACTCCTCGAACCAAGAGGCGTGCTCTGGCGGTCGTCGTCGGGGAACTTTCCCTTTCCCTCTGACTACCTCCCCGACGGTGAAAATAACAACACAGAAGATGACACAGACGAAGACAACCACGACGTGGGGGAACCCCCAACTCCAGTCCTCCCCATGCCCTCTGTCCTTGCCTGCTCCCGGCCTACCTGATCTCGTCACAGGCCACATCCTGCCCCGGCCTGGACCCTTGCCCCCTAAACCTACCCTAATACCCTCCTCTTGCTTGTGGCTGGTTCTGGCCAGCACAGGCCTGTCCACCCCGTGTCCACCCGCGGCGCCCCTTACGTTCCACCCTTTTGAAAAAAAAAGTTTTTAAGTAACTAATAAGAAATCGCCAAAGTCGTTGTTAGACGAGTGAGCGAGTCACGTGCTGAGTACCCGGAACATTTGCATTTAAGTTGCTTGATAAAGGTATAAATGAAAGGGTTTTGAGTTTATTATTAATATAAGGGCGCCACAATTGTAGGCCAATAATGCTCCACTCTAACCTATGATAGGCTAAGGAGGAAAGACAAACGCTGTCAGGATCCTGTCTTATGTGTTTGGGGAGAAAAGGGAATGTTTCCAGGTACTCAACACATGTCTCACTCACTTGCCTAGCACGACTTAAGTGTTTTCATATTTTGATGGTATTGCTTTGGCTGACTGCTTTAACCGCGTTTTTCTATTTTCCCAAATATTCTACCAAGTCAAAATATAGTGAATGGCATTGAAACCTGACTCGTTTAGAAAATCAAAATTATTTTTTTCAAAACTTTCTGATCGGGCACACGGCAAATATAGCCACTTCAAAAATTTCAAACTTCAATTTGCCCAAGCACACCATTCAACGTAATAAGTTGTGTTTTTGCTTTTGCTTTTTGTGTCATTAATTTTCAACTGGTTTTCTTGAGTCTGTTTGAGGGAAATAAGTTAACTTTTTACAATTGTCTTTCCTGTAAATTTTTTCGTTTGGCGGTATTTTTAGATGAACGAAGCGAAAACTTCAATTTCACTGACCCCCCAAAAAATTTAACTCGGGTGTTTTTTTTGGGGGTGGGTGGGGGGGGGGGGGTGGACGGTTTATTCGCACGCTACCGGGGAAACGGCATATGTAATCTTGATGAAAATTTGAAGGGACCTTCGAAATCTCTGAACTTAGACCTGCCACGTTTTTTGGGTACAATCAAAGAAATATTTCTCAGGAAAATCGTACTTTTACGATTTTTTTCGATTTTTAGTGCGATATTTTCGTGACATTTGGGCCGATTCTGACCAAACGGGTGGAGCTACAACGTTCATATTTTACATGGATATTGAGGTAATGGTGATGTATTGTTTTTTAAAAGAAAAAGTTGAAAAAGTTAGCCAGAATCCATAGAATAAAGGTTTTAATATAAGTTTTTTGAGGTTTAAAATAACAATTAACAAGTTACCATAGAAACTTGACAACAATCCCCTACAATGCAATCAAATAGCTCTTGCAAAGGAAAAGTGGTCCTACGCAAACTAAAAACTTCCAAAAAACTCATCCATCAACCAGACTAAAAAAAGCGTTGGCGAAGCTTCCTAGTATATCGTTTAGTACCGCTAAACGAAAAAATTCGTTGAAAAGATAATTGTTTAAAAAAAGTATTTTTCTCTCGGTCACCTTCTAGAAAACTAGTTGAGAATTAATGTCAAATAAACACAACAACTTCCGTTCAATGGTGTGCTTGGGCGAATTGTAGTAATGAAATTATTTTGAAGTGGCGATATTTGCCGTGTGCATCTTCAGACAAATTTGAAAAAAAATAGTTTTGATTTTCTAATAGAGCCAGGTTTCAAAGGCATTCACTATATTTTGACTTAGTAAAATATTTTAGAAAATAGAAAAACGCGGTTGAAAAGGCGACATACAAACAAAACCTACATACACACGCACACGCACACGCACAAGCACACGCACATCAAACCAAGATGCTTCAAATGATGATCAATGCAATGCTTTGAGATATACTGGCTATCAATGAGTAATTATTTTCTGAAAGAGCATCGAAACAAAACAAAATTAAACAACACTTACAGAACATACGTTTCATACATACAAACATACATACATACATACATACATACATACATACATACATACATACATACATACATACATACATACATACACAACATACATACATACATACATACACATACACATACATACATACATACAACATACATCATACATACATACATACATACATCTACCATACATAATATACTACATACATACATAATACATACATACATACTCATACATAATAATACATACTACATACAAATCATAAACATAATACATACAACATACAACAACAAACATACATACATACATACATACATACATACATACAAACATTTATTAACATTACTCATATTTGCAAATGTGCATGAATATGACTTTCTCGTGCAATTTTTTTTAGTGAAACGAAAAATCGGTAGGCCTAGATGAAATTTGCCTTGTGAAGACTAGATAATAAATGCCATGGACAACACAAAAACTGTACTGTACAACTGATTTGCAAAGATATTTTTACAACACCAAATATTATTACTGTTTCGTTTCATTACACCCTGTATTGTTCTTTTACATCACACCTAAAATTTTACTGCAGATCTCATTTATTTTGTAACTGATTCATAGGTTAAAGTCGAAGTTAATTTTAGTTCATTCGATACCAAAGTGCTGAAGATAGTCTTAATTCTCTGCCACAAGAATTTCTGTTTTGTTTTTATTACATATTCGTATAAATGCTAAATTTTAATTCGTCATTGGTTGTTCAAATTTCAAATTTCAGGCATTACAGTTACACAAAGCAATTTTATTTATTTAATTATTTATTTAACGTCTATCATATTCAGTTAAAAAACTGATTTACAAATCATACATCATACAAGGGACAAATAATAATAATTGATAACAAGCAAATTTACCGACAGTGTTGGCTCGACCGTAAAGAGCGCGACCTTGAATCGGAAGGCCCCGGGTTCAAATCTCGTCGAGACCAGATTTCCTGACCGAAGGTTTTTCCGAGTTTTTCCGATTTTTGTTTCGTTTATGCAAAAACAAGGGATTGAGTTCTCTTGAACGGACATCCGTTAACAGTTCTATTCGCAACATACCTAGTGAGACACCTGAAGAGGGGCATGAATTCACATAGTTACTAAAGCATCGTACAAATCAAAAATATACCTTTATAACATCCGTGTCTTGATACTGTGCACAAATATACACTGAAACACGCAAACATATGTCTTCCAAAATCACACCTTTTCTGGGTAATCAGCATATTTTGACCGAACCACTTACCCAAATTACAAAATAAAATTTAGAGGATTTACAGAAAAAGCTGTCGAGTACGTAAAAAACGGTCAATATTTTTTTAGATCAAAATCCTTCAAGGTCACGGGGCATAAAGCTTGATCCCATGTTATTTCTTAAGAGAGATTTTTGACGATGGGACCTAGCTCGAAAATTATTAAGTTTGACAATTTATTTTCGGGTCATGGACAATGACGTACATAAGCTTTGCGTAGCAAAGCGCTAGACGCTCAGTCTCCTATCCTTCCAACCGAGCGCTAGCACGGACGTTAGAAGCCATCATGATCAGGGAAAAATCATTTCACTGCAACATAGATACTTCATCTAGTTGAATGAACTAAGATGCAGTGGATTATTTGATCGACGCGGGATAAGAAAATACGTAAACAGATGGCGGACATTTTAAATTTTGCGTCTATGTGTAAAACGAGAAAAGTTGTCATAACTCTCTCATAAAACAAATCAGAAACCGTCCCGGGCCTAGGCCCAGATGTAGAAAATTATTTATAATACAACAGTGTAGGCCTAAAGTTCCATTAGGCTATAGGACTACATTCAATTAATGCTAACATAACACGTTTGACAAGCCCTAGGCCTCTCCTAGGCAACCCTAGACCTGCACGACCTTGTTCAGACACACATCCCGCACAAATAACTAGTTTTGATTACTAAAAGCCTAATGCAGATAAACAATAGTATGATAGTCCACCAACTTGAATTGCTTTATTCGGAAATTGGAGTAACTGAGAGATTTGCGGAAGAAAAACTGTTTTTCTTCAATAATACCGAGAAATCGCCATCTTGTGGTTTTGGTTTTACACCGCTTGTTAACACAAAGGCTGCTAAATTTAAAGGTACGATACATTTAGATGGCGGTTGGGTTTTTCCCTGATCATGATGGCTCCAACATCCACGCTCCCCACGGCCCTACTGTGTGTCTAGCGCTTAGCTTATATTACGTCATTGGTCATGGTGAACCCAATAACTTTCCGTTTTTTTTTCTTCTAAATTTTCCTTTGACTTCCAAAATATCGGCAAGAGTGCTATGGAATAGCCTTAATGAAACATATGTTTTGAGTTTAGCGGGTAAATACCCCTATAATGTCTTATTTATTTGGTTATATTTGGGTGTTTAGGTGTAATACGACCAACATCTAAAATTGAATTGTCATATTAAAATGATCACAGCCAGGTTAAGAAATTGTCTAGACCTATACATGTTTTATACATTAAGAAACATGCTGTCAAAAACTCTCCTTAGAAACGTATACTTTGCCTTGATACAATCTTCACTAATTTATGAAATACTGAGTTAGGGAGGAGCTTATAACGCTCACAAACGTAATACAAAAGCTCGTCCAAAAAATAATCCATAAAAAGACCAAGATCTTCCCGTCTAAATCTACTTTTATTGAAACTAACATCCAAAGTGTTTCTTATACTCGACGTGAAATTATTATGCATTCATATTCACAAAAATTTTAATCAATACGGAATAGTATCTCACGCAAGCTAAACCAGCAATAAGCACTAAACCAATTTCAGCCTAATAACCCCACTTGCGAAACTCACATTTACTCAAAGACCTAGGGCCTAAACTAGTTAATTCCCTCCCAACACCAATACGAACCTTGAAACGAAGCAGTCGATTCATAATTGATCTAACGACATGGTTGGCCAGCTGTTTACAGCAATATATTGAGGATGTAACCAACAACGTGTTATCTAAGTAAGAGACATATAAGCCCTTGCTTGCCAATTATTGCTTTACTAATCCTTTTTCATTTTTTATGACTTTACCTAGTATTCCGTTATTTTGTGTGTTAGCATAATTTTAAGAAAGAGTTGTGTGTGTGTACATATATTTTAATTAAAATTAAAATGTATTCTTAAAGGAAACGGATCGTTATCAAACTGTTTTTGATTTTAATTTTTATGCTTCATAGCAAAAAATAACAATAATTTCATATTAAAGTAAATAGTAAAGGCCTACGTGAAATCAGTTGTTAATACATAAATAATATAGTAATATACTTTTTACTTTGAACTGTTTAGGTATTATTTATTATTATATATATTAAAAATATTATTATATTTATTATTATTATTATATAATAATAATAATAATAATAATAATAATAATAATAATAATAATAATTATTGATTCATAGCAGTTGTCGAAAAAGTTTGCCCCGACTGGGGTTCGAACCCCTCTATACTACCAATTAAGCTACCGGGACCACAGAACAAACCTTTAGGAAACTGCTATTTGTTGTGACTGTTGACTTACATTACACATACATACAACAGTCACAACAAATAGCAGTTTCCTAAAGGTTTGTTCTGTGGTCCCGGTAGCTTAATTGGTAGAGCTATGGCACGTTAAGCCGGAGGTTCTGGGTTCGAACCCCAGTCGGGGCAAACTTTTTCGACAACTGCTATGAATCAATAACTATGTCCTTAAAGCGGGCTTATGCTTAAAAACCATATATTCAATAATAATAATAATAATAATAATAATAATAATAATAATAATAATATAATAATAATTATAATTATTATTATATATTATATATTATATATTGATATTGATATATTAATTATAATAATTATTATATATTAAATATTTTATATTATATATATATATATATAATAATTATAATAATAATAATTATTATTATTATTATTATTATTATTATTATTATTATTTTTATTTACTTGAGTTGTAAGAAATAGCATTATAATAGAAATAGTGGTTTTATTGTATGAGCGAAGCGAAGACTTCAATTTCACCGACCCCCCAAAAAATTTAGCTCGGGTGTTTTTTTTTTCGTTTTTTTTCGTCTGTTTGTTCGCTCTACCGGGCAAACGGCATATCCGATTTTGATGAAAATTGGAGGGGACCTTCGAAATCTCTAAACTTAGACTTGCTACGTTTTGGGTACAATCATTTCTCATGAATATCGTACTTTTACGATTTTTTTCGATTTTTAGTGCGATATTTTCGTGACATTTGGGCCGATTCTGACCAAACGGGTGGGGCTATAACGTTTATATGTCACATGGACATTAAGATAATAGTGATGTATTGCTTTCTGAAAGAAAAAGTTGAAAAAGTTAGACAGAATCTATAGAAATAAAGCTTTTAATATAAGTTTTTTGATTTTTTGTGCGATATTTTCGTGCCATTTGGGCCAATTCTGACCAAACGGGTGGGGCTACAACGTTCATATTATACATGGACATAAATTTTATGGTGATGTAGTACCTTTTGAAAGAAAAAGTTGAAAAATTTAGCCAGAATCCATAGAAATAAAGCTTTTAATATAAGTTTTTACGCTAAATAATACCAATTGACAGGTAGGCCTAACAATAGAAACTTGACAACAATCATCTACAATGCGTAGGAAGCAAAACAAAGCACTTGCAAAAGTAAAGATATCCCACGCAAACTTAAAACTTTTAAAAGCTCATCCATCAACGCGGCGGGACTTTAGCGTTTTCCTAGTTAGTAAAACATACATTAAACCTACTATGCCTCTAGGAAAATGCTCTCGTTTAAACTATGTTTTTGAGGGCAGCTAACTAGAATATTTCTTGTACCTGTTGCAATTTCCATATAATGTACTATTGACAAATAAATTAATAAAATAAATAAATAATAATAATAATCATACTTAAAAAAATACAAGCAGATTTTTCATAACCTTATTTTTATTAGCAGGTGTCTCTCCATCGAAGAGAAGAAAAGAATGGAATTTATGTTTTTATTTTAACCATCTTCTGAAATCTTACCGTGAATTTGATATGGTAAGAGGTTCGGAATATGGTTAGAATCAATTCAAGACCGATTGATGGTCCGCCAAGAAGATTGAACATAGAACGCTCGAGTGTGAGTAATTTCGAGCACTACACAGCCAACCAATTATAAGGAAAATGGATTTGCTTCTCAAATACTACGACAAGGAATGAGTAGGGGGTGTCTGGGAAGCGAGTGGAGAGAATGACACTAAATTAAGATAAATATAACATTTTAGTTCTTGAGTTTGACTATCAATATTTTATTACGTTATGGAAAAAATCAAATAACTTAAAAAAATAAGGGTTGATAGAAATTTGATGTCATTTTTCCATTTTTTTTTCTTGTACATTTCTTCAGGTCTTTTCTTTTAAACATCCATCCATACAATGTCTAATTTTTCCCGATTTCTGACATCAAAATCAGAAAAAATAAAACCCAATCAACTCTTGTTTTGAATTTTTCTTTACCGATAGCCGATTTAGCCTGGCTGGTTAGACAGTGTTCTGAATAATGCAAGACCTTCTTCAGCAAAAGTCTGTCTTGAGTCTGACTTGGAAAAATATGTGACTGGCTGAAGTGTCTGATGAAGAATATTATTAATATAATGTCATATAAGACAAAGCACGTTTGAGATTATTTTGGACCCCTTCATACATTAACCACATTTCAAATCGTTAAGTCAATCACAGAGAGTATGCACTAAAAAACTAGCTTTAACTCTTGTAATAAAGATTTTACAAGATATTTCTAGCTGTGAACGATAATTGTAATCAAATTGAAAACAGAACAGTCTCAAGCGTCTATTCGATCTTGTTTATGTCACAATCAGGTCGTACACGAAGTGATGAATTTCTTGCGAAGATGATGGTAAAACTTCTGTTCTGCTCTTCGTGGACTGGTGTCGTTAATGTGTATTTCAAAATCATTCATGACATCGGTCCGTGAAAATCTGATCTAGAAAGCAATTCCTCGAACATTAGCCTTCACCCGGCGCCGCCACCAACACAGGTAACGCGTTATACTTATGTGGGATTCTTACTAGGCCGCTTCGCGAACGCTTTTTTTGTTCGCGTTGATGGATGAGCTTTTTTGTAAGTTTTTAGTTTGCGTAGGACCACTTTTCCTTTGCTTTTTGAATGCATTGTAGGTGATTGTTGTCAAGTTTCTATTGTTACTTGTAAATTGATATTATAAACATAAAAAATACTCACATTAAAACCTTTATTCTGTAGATTCTGGCTAACTATTTCAAATCTTTCTTTCAAAAAGCAATACATCACTATTACTTTAATGACCATGTAAAATATGAACGTATTAGCCCCACCCGTTTGGTCAGAATCGGCCCAAATGTCACGAAAATATCGCACTAAAAATCGAAAAAATCGTAAAAGTACGATATTCATGAGAAATATTTCTTCGATTGTACCCAAAAACGTGGCAGATCTAAGTTCAGAGATTTCGAAGGTCCCCTCTAATTTTCATCAAGATCGCATTTGCCGTTTGCCAGGTAGAGTGCGAACAAACAGACAAAAAAACAAAAAACAAAAAAAAACGAGCTAAATTTTTTGGGGGTCAGTGAAATTGAAGTCTTCGCTTCGCTCATCCAACAATTTAAATTCTGTGATTTTTTACTGGAAAGCTTCGCAAACGCTTTTTCAGGCCCGTTGTTGGATGAGCGTACGTTTTTTTAAACGAAAAAAGTGTAAAATTGCGATTTTAATGAGAAATTATTTTTCGATTGCGCTCAAATTTTACAAAAATATATAAATTTATACAATTGACGTTCTGTGAAAATATCATCACAATAGGATAAAGCATGTTGATGTTATAAGTCGAAGAAAATTTTTTTAAAACGAAAAATGCATAAAATTGCGATTTTCGTAAGAAATTATTTTTTGATTGCGCTCAATTTTCACACCAATATATATATTCAAAAAATTAAGGTTCTGTGAAAAAATCATCACAATCGAATAAAGCATGTAGGTATTACTAGGAAAACGCTAAAGTCCCGCCGCGTTGATGGATGAGCTTTTTATAGTTTTTAGTTTGCGTGGGATATCTTTACTTTTGTAAGTGCTTTGTTTTGTTGCCTACTCATTGTAGGTCATTGTTGTCAAGTTTCTATTGGTTCTTGTCAATTTGGTATTATTTACCGTAAAAAACTTATATTAAAAGCTTTATTTCTATGGATTCTGGCTAACTTTTTCAACTTTTTCTTTCAAAAGGTACTACATCACCACAACCTTAATGTCCATGTATAATATGAACGTTGTTGCCCCACCCGTTTGGTCAAAATTGAACAAAATGGCACGAAAATATTGCACAAAAAATCAAAAAAGTTATATTAAAAGCTTTATTTCTATAGATTCTGGCTAACTTTTTCAACTTTTTCTTTCGTAAAGTACAACATCACCATAACCTTAATGCCCATGTATAATATGAACGTTGTTGCCCCACCCGTTTGGTTAGAATTGGCCCAAATGGCAGGAAAATATCGCACAAAAAATCGAAAAAAATCGTAAAAGTACGATATTCATGAGAAATATTTCTTCGATTGTACCAAAAAACGTAGCAATTCTAAGTTCAGAGATTTCGAAGGTCCTGTCAAATTTTCATCAAGATCGCATATGCCGTTTGCCCGGTAGAGAGCGAACAAACAGACAAAAATCCCCCCCCAAAAAAAAAAAAAAAAACACCCGAGCTAAATTTTTGGGGGGGTCAGTGAAATTGAAGTCTTCGCTTCGCTCATCCAATTTTCATAAGAAATATTTTTTTGATTGCGCTCAAATTTCACACGAATATATTAATTTATAAAATTAGGGTTTTGTGAAGAAATCATAACAATCGAATAAAGCATGTAGGTGTTATAAGTCGAAGAAATTTTTTAAATATCGAATGAGAAATATTTTTCGATTGCGCTCAAAAACGTGGCAGTTCTAAGTTTAAAGATTTTGAAGGCCTCCATAAAATTTCATCGCAATTGGATTATCGGTTTAGCCGGAATCGTGTGGACAAACACACAAAAATACAAGAAAAGAAAAAAAAAACCATTCCGGATTTTTTTCTCCAGTGTAGTGAAATGGAATCTTCGCTTCGCTCGCTACGCTCGCTACGCTCATCCAAAAAGAGTTTTTTAAATTTTGAAGATTATTCCTGTATCTTGAATAAAATGCTGATTTTGGATTCCAAATTGACGTCAAAAATAAAAATTTTATTTTAAAAAATGTTGGCAATTTTTCATTTTTGAAATTTATTACATGATTGTTGGATGAGCGAAGTGAAGACTTTAATTTCACTGACCCCTCAAAAAATTAAGCTCAAATGTTTTTTTTTGTTTGTATTTCTGTCTGTTTGTTCGCGCTCTACCGGGCAAACAGCAAATGCGATCTTGATGAAAATTAAAGGGGACTTTCGAAATCTCTGAACTTAGACCTGCCACGTTTTTGTTTATAATCGAAGAAATATTTCTCATGAATATCGTACTTTTACGATTTTTTTTTCAATTTTTAATGCGATATTTTCGTTATATTTGTGCCGATTATGACCACACTGGTGGGGCTACAACGTTCATATTTCACATGGACTTTAAGGTAATGGTAATGTTTTGCCCTTTTGAAAGAAAAAGTTAAAAAAGTTAGACTGAATCCATAGAAATAAAGGTTTTAATATGAGTTTTTTTATGTTTATAATAACAATTAACAAGTAACAATATAAACTTGAAAACAATCACCTACAATGCATTCAAAAAGAACTTGCAAAAGAAAAGTGGTCATACGCAAACTAAAAACTTACAAAAAAGCGATTTCCTAGTAAGGTCAAATAGGGGTTTCACCTTAGAGGTGTGGTTCATCTCTGTTGAAAGTTCTTAACTACTCATTATGTAATGTTCATATAAGTGAATAAAAGAAATTAATAATTGGATGAGCGAAGCGAAGACTTCAATTTCACTGACCCCTCAAAAATTTAGCTCCAATGTTTTGTTTTGTTTGTTTTTCTGTCTGTTTGTTATCGCTCTACAGTGCAAACGGCATATGCGATCTTGATGAAAATTGATGGGGACCTTCGAAATCTCTGAACTTAGACCTGCCACGTTTTAGGGTATTATTGAAGAAATATTTCTTATGAATATCGTACTTTTACCATTTTTTAAAGATTTTTAATGCGATATTTTCGTGATATTTCGGTTGATTCTGACCAAACGGGTGTAGCTACAAGGTTCATATTTCACATGGGCATTAAGGTAATGGTGATGTATTGCCTTTTGAAAGACAAAGTTAAAAAAGTTAGCCAGAATCCATAGAAATAAAGGTTTTAATTTGAGTTTTTTGAGGTGTATAATAACAATTAACAAGTAACAATATCAAGGTGCGCGGAAGCGCACTGGGCCAAGCCACGCGCGGAGATAAAAACCTGCAACTTGCTTCAATCTATGGGCTTTTACTATGAGATGACCCATTTTAAGTTTTATCCCGATCTGATGATGCGTCTAGAAGTTATTGAGACGTCAATATCGTTCAAAATGACTTTCTTCTTGGTGTTGGGTGGGTGGGTGGCTGGCTGGCTGACGAATTATGTATCTGTTTGTGGGCCCTCAATGGTTATGTTAGAGAAGCCAAAATTTGCACCGATGTCAGTCATCTCAGTGGCCATGTGCTTTACAAACGGTAATTGGATTAGATGACCGGAAGCTTAGATAACGCAATTTTTTTATTTATTTATAACTGCGATGCTCAAACCTTTTAATTATCAATGAGTGAGATTTTATATTGAATCATTGTAAATAATGTAATTTTCTCTACTTGGATGCTAACATCCGTACCGTGTGCGTTCTAAAAAAATTATTGATATACCATACAAAAATTAAAAAACTTGCAAAAAAGGGGCCAAGCCAAAAACGAGGAAGATACAAGTGGCTCAACTGCATAAAGTGGTGATATCTAGAAGTGTGGCCAAGCCCATTATTTTGCTTAAAATAATAAATATCTTTATTAATTATATAATAAACTAGGAAACGCTCAGTTGGACGCGTTGATAAGCGAGCACGTGCTATAGCTAGACCCACATTGCACATTTTTTTTAAATTTTAAAATTTGCGACGTTCGCTGTCCACAGGGCCATATTTCCAATATTATTTATTATTGCCAAGGTATTTGGGTAAACCCGTGTGTAAACCTTTACTTTGTGAATAAAATACACCGCCATCTAGAGGATCTTGACTCATTGGGAAAAATATTTAAACTCTTTGTTGACAAATAATAGACTGCTTCCTCGAAAGTATTTTGATTACTTCTAGGTGGCAGTGCATTAGAAACTTCGCGCGTCTTTTCGTTGCCATGGCAACGTTACTTTTGTTATAATGTAATTTCCATCTACACTACTTATCGGATCAAAATAAAATTAACATATTCTTGACCGGACGGACATTCTAAATGATTTGGCTATCTCAGATTTTGTCCCCGTTAAGTTTTAGAAAAAAACTTTCGATTAACTTTAATGTAACTTTTTAACTTTTTGAACGATTTTGCCACAAAACTAATGGCATTCAATCGAGAACGAAGTTTGCGGATGGTCAAAATTTCAACTCGATCCGAGCCTCCGTTCGAACGTTATGGCGAGACATACAAACAAACAAAAAAACAAAAAAACAAAAAAAAAAAAAAAAAAAAAAAAAAACAGTGACTAATTTTTCCGGCAGAGTCAAATGGAAACGCTCGCTTCGATCGCTTAATTAATAATATATCAATATCCATATTATTATTTAACTATAATTATGAAATAAATATGTTAACAAAAATAACATAAACATTAAATAAATTTATTGAAACATTTACATGTGGAAATATCAAAATTAACAGACGCCATTCAAAATTAAAAGCTTGGTCGATGAATTTGTATTGGTTATGTTTTGGTTAGTCAGTAACGACAACCGAGTTAAAATTCATTGACTTAGCTTTTAATTTTGAATGGCGTCTGTTAATTTTGATATTTCCACATGTAAATGTTTCAATAAATTTATTAAATGTTTATGTTATTTTTGTTAACATATTTATTTCATAATTATAGTTAAATAATAACATGGATATTGATATATTATTAATTTATTATATAATTAATATATATATTTATTATTTTAAGCAAAATAATAAGCTTGGGCACACTTCTAGATATCACCACTTTATGCAGTTGAGCCACTTGTATCTTCCTCGTTTTCGGCTTGGCCCCTTTTTTTGCAAGTTTTTGCATTTTTGTATGGTATAAACTTGACAACAATCACATACAACGCGTTCAAAAAGTAAATTTTCGGGCCTCCAGATATTTTTGAATGAGCGAAGAGAAGACTTCAATTTCACTCATCCCCCAAAAAAATTTGCTCGGGCGTTTTTTTTTAAAATTATATTTTTAGTGCCGTTTGAAAGAAAAAGTTGAAAAGAATTCATAGAAATAAAGATTTTAAACATAAGTTTTTTGAGATGTAAAATAATTAACAAGTAACTATAGAAACTTGACTATAATCACCAAAAATGCGTACAAAAAGCAATTCTTCAGGCCTCCAGATATTTTACATTCTATTCAATTGGTATTACCATAGCAATTAGTAATATTAAATAAAAATTATCATAATTTAACAAAAATGATTTAACTTGAAAACGTAAAGAGATCCAACGACTTAAAATTTAAAAAAGGCTCGTCCATCAACGCGACTAAAAAAAGCCTTCGCGAAGTGGGCTAGTTAATTAATTTTTGTCATCATTGCCATCGAAGGTGTGGATCAAAATGGAAATACGTGTGGCCTCTTCTTCTACGTAGGACCTAATACATAATATGCCAGTTTTTTCGCCTTGTGTAATAGCAGATAAATTATCTGGGTCAAATTTTACCCAGCCATAGACTGATCATTTTAAGTAAAACATAATGGGATAATTATAAAATATCTAAAATGTTTTAATATAGGCATTATATTAATTACAAGGTTATCGCAAGTAAACATCACATACATGATTTGTGTATGTAATGGAAATTAATAAGTATTAAACAACCAATTCTGTGAACGTGTTATAATGGGTGTGTAAGGATAATCTATGTGTTTGAATGCAGGTGGTGGGGGGCGTTGGTACTAGTGTAAAAGTGAAGGGGGTGATAATTGGATGAGCGTAGCGAGCGTAGCGAGCGAAGTAAAGACTTCAATTTGACTTTCTGTTTTTATGTTTGTTTTTCACTTACGTTACCCCAAGAAAAATAGCTCGGGTGTTTTGTTTTTTGTTAGTTTTTCTGTCTGTTTGTTCGCTCTCTACCGGGCAAACGGCACATGCGATCTTGATGAAAATTAAAGGGGACCTTCGAAATCTCTGAACTTAGACTTGCTACGTTTTTGGGTACAATCGAAGAAATATTTCTCATGAATATCGTACTTTTACGATTTTTTTCGATTTTTAGTGCGTTATTTTCGTGACATTTGGGCCGATTCTGACCAAACGGGTGGGGCTACAACATTCATATTACACATGGACATTAAGGTAATGGTGATGTATTGCTTTCTGAATGAAAAAAATGAAAAAGTTAGCCAGAATCTATATAAATAAAGCTTTTAATATAAGTTTTTTTGATTTTTTGTGCAATATTTTCGTGCCATTTGGGCCAATTCTGACCAAACGGGTGGGGCTACAACGTTCATATTATAAAGTTTTTTACGGTAAATAATACCAATTGACAAGTTACAATAGAAACTTGACAACAATCACCTACAATGCGTAGGCAGCAAAACAAAGCACTTGCGAAAGTAAAGGTATCCCACGCAAACTAAAAACTTCAAAAAGCTCATCCATCAACGCGGCGGGACTTTAGCGTTTTCCTAGTATGTTTATATGTTGTTCGTTTCCACAAAACAAACTCTGTTAGTTGAAAAGTTTGTATATTTTGGGTCGATGAAGCAAAGCCTAAACACGAGGCTACTAGCAACATTCTACTAAATAACACGATGTTATGAATCGATTCGAAGGACATGAAACAGCCACAGGTTGTTTACGTCCTAAACAATATGAGGCTTGTCCTTGGTTTCGATCAATTTGTTTCGTTGTTGTAGAAGAATGTCGCTTCCTACAGTAGGCCTATGCTCCATTAGATGAACGACTTTCCTTATTTCTTTTACAATCTATACGTATTCGCGGAACTTTTAGTATGTTCTGTTCAGACGCCATTGAATTTTGGCAAATGGTGCGAGCGCAATATACTGAGGGGGCCGTGAACTAGTTTCTGACTCTGCGGTTCATCACTGCAAGTTCTTCACCAGCAGAACATCACAATGTATTCCAATGCATTCCACGCTACATCAAACTACAGATACAATACAATTTGTAATATATTTTATATTACTAGGAAAATGCCAAAGTCGTTGTAAGACGAGAGAGTGAATAATGTATCATTTCCTTTTCTTACTTCTTAGGACTCCCTTGCCTATTTTAGGCTAGAGTGGCGCATTATGGCCTTACAGATGACGTGCTTATTTACCAACTTAACTTAAATGGCCTTCTCGCCGAGTGGCAAGAAAAATACACATAAATAAAATTAATAAATAAACCCTATTATTTATACCTATATAATTATCAAACTTTAATGCAAAATAATGTTCCCAGGTACTCAACACATGACTCTCTCACTCGTCTAACAACGACCACACTCATATGTCTAACCTAAAATATTATATCGTCCTTAATCTAGTATAATATTACAAAACATTGAGGTTAGATTATGTTTTTGTATTGCCGTCAAGTTGTGCAAGAGATTACAGTAACAAATTTATGACTAGACGTTGGATTACTCGTGATGATCCAATCTTCGGGACTGGTCCAAGCTGACAAACTTTTCTTTAATGTGAATTTAAAACTCATGAAAGAGAGTGGGCAGTTAGAATCTGTTCTAGAAAGCACAACTCTAATGCAGTGACTCCTGCACCAAACTTCTGCCCGAAGACTTCACCTGGACAGATACCCTCCTGCAATATGGGATATTCCACAAAAGTTTGTTACAATGCAATGACTTCAATTCCCAGATTTCTTTGAAGTCGTCTAATACAGCATTGAAATTATAGACCACATTTAGCAAAAAACCAAATAACATTCTCTTTTGATAATAATGCGGCTAGTGACTCAATGTATGGTTGAAGGTATGTTGAAGTTTTTTTTGTATAAAGGGAACTTCAACCGTTTGGTAATAATGCGTCACTGCAAAGGCAGTCCTGCACTGTAATGTCGTCGTCACCGTCCTTGGTCGTCTCTAGTTAGTCCAATTATTTCAATTTAATGTGGCTAGGCTAAGTGTTGTATGCTCTTAAACCCTTATAACTAACAATCCAAATTAATTAATTAATTAATTTAATTTTATCATCGATGTCGTCGAAGGTGTTGTTCAAAATGGGAATAAAAGTGGCCTGTGTTGTATGCCCTTAAACCCTTAGAACTAAGGAAGTAAACACAAATTAATTAATTGAATTGGTTATTCGAGAAACCGAATAAGTCATGTAACCATTGTTCGGAGTAAAACGAAATAAACGTGCATTTAATACCCTGAAGTAAAAAAATGCAGGTTTTTGATGTAGTAATTTAGATGTGGCATAGTTACATTGAGTTTTGTTGATATTGATATTTTTATGAGCACGTAATTTCATAATTATGAGGGTGTAATTAGCGTGGACTTATTTGGTTTCTCAATTAAATGGGGCGGGTATATATAAAATTAGTAAAAATAAGGTAGTATCATAAGTTTTTAAAATTGTTTATTATGCTCTTCTTCTACGTGATACATATGCCAGTTTTTTCGCCTTGTGTAATCAGCAATAACCTGGAATTAACTTCCACCCATCGATAGACTGATTATTTTAAGTAAAATATAAGAGGATGATTATAAATATCTAAAAGGTTTAAAATTTATGCATTATAATAATAATTAATAATAATAATAATAATATATATATAATAATTAATATAATAATTAATATTAACTTTATAATTATTATAAAGTTATCACAACTAAAAAGCACATATATGGTTTGTGTATGTAATGGAAATTAATAAGTATAAAATAACCAAATCTGTAAACGTGTTATAATTTGTATGGTTGTCCAAGAATAATCTATGTCACATGTGTTTGAATGTAGGGGGTGGGGGTGTTGGTACTAGTGTAAATGTGAAGGGGGTGATAATATGTATATATGTTGTTCGTTTCCACAAAACAAACTCTGTTAGTTGAAAAGTTTGTATATTTTGGGTCGATGAAGCAAAGCCTAAACACGAGGCTACTAGCAACATTCTACTAAATAATATAATGTTATGAATCGATTCGAAGGACATGAAACAGCCACAGGTTGTGTACGTCCTAAACAATATGAGGCTTGTCCTTGGTTTCGATCAATTTGTTTCGTTGTTGTAGAAGAATGTCGCTTCCTACAGTAGGCCTATGCTCCATTAGATGAACAACTTTCCTTATTTCTTTTACAATCTATACGTATACACGGAACTTTTAGTATGTTCTGTTCAGACGCCATTGGATTTTGACAAATGGGTTTGACCACAACATACTAAGGGGGCCGTGAACTAGTTTCTGACTCTGCGGTTCCTCACGGCAAGCTCTTCACCAGCAGAACATCGTAATGAATTCCGTTACTTTTCACGCTACATCGAACTACAGATACAATACAATTTTAAATATATTATATAATACTAGGAAAATGCCAAAGTCGTTGTTAGACAAGATAGTGAATATGTGTCATTCCTTTTTCCCATTTACCTATGACTCCCTAGCCTATCTTAGGCTAGAGTGACGCATTATGGCCTTAAAGTTGACGTGCCCATATACCAACTAAACTTGAAATGGCCTTCTCGCCGAGTGACAAGAAAAACACACTAAAATAAAATTAATCAATAGGCCTATACCCTATTATTTATACCAATATAATTATCAAACTTAAATGCAAAATAATGTTCCAGGGTACTCAACACATAACTCGCTCACTCGTCTAGCAACGACCACACTCATATGTCTAACCAAAAATATTATATCGTCCTTAATCTGGTCTAAGAAAAGAAAACATTGCGGTTATATTGTATTTTTGTATTGCCGTCAAGTTGTGCAAGAGAGTACAGTTACAAATCCATGACAAGACGTTGGATTTCTCGTAAAGATCCCATCTTATGTTCAGGTCCTAACTGACAACTTTCCTCTAATGTGAATTTTAAACTCATTAAGGTTAATTGTAAGTTTGGATCTGTTCTTGAAAGCTCGACTCTAATGCAAGGGCTCCTGTGTACCAAACTTCTGCCCAACGACTACACCACCACTGATAAAACCTTCTGCAATATGAGATATTCTACAAAAGTTTGTTACAATGCAATGACTTTAAATTCCGCTTAGTCTTTGAAGTCTTCTAATACAGCAATACCATTATAGACCACATTTTAGCAATAAACCAAATTACATCCTAATATTAATTTTAGTGCGGCTAGTGACTCAATGGAGGGTTGCCGGTATGTTGAAGTTTTTTTTGTATTAAGGACGCTTCAACCGTTTGGTAATAATGCGTCACTGCAAAGGCAGTCCTGCACTGTAATGTCGTCGTCACCGTCCTTGGTCGTCTCTAGTTAGTCCAATTATTTCAATTTAATGTGGGAAGGCTAAGTGTTGTGTGCCCTTAAACCCTTATAACTAACTTAATTAATACGAATTAATATATTTATTTATTTAATTTTATCATCGATGTCGTCGAAGGTGTAGGTCAATTTGGAAATATATGTGGCCTCTTCATTTACGTGATACATGTGCCAGTTTGTATGCCTTAAGTAATCGGCAGAGGAATATCCTGGGATTAGCTTCTACCCATCAATAGACTGATAGTAAATATCTTAAAGGTGTAAAATTTATGCATTGTTAAAATTATAAAGTAATCACAAGTAAAAAGCACACACATGGTTTGTGTATGTAATGGATATTAATAAGTATGAAATAACCAATTTTGTGAACGTGTTTTGATTTTTTGGGAGTATATTAAGGATAATCTATGTGTTTGAATGTAGGGAGTGGGGGGCGTTGGTACTAGTGTAAATGTGAAGTAATATGATTATATGTGTATAATAATATGTCGTTCGTTTCCACAAAACAAACGTCTGTTAGTTGAACAAGTTTGTATATTTTGGGTCGATGAATCATAGCCTAACACGTGTTCCTAAGCTACAAGCAACATTCTACTAAACAAATACTAATATTATTAATCGATTAAAAGGACATGAAACAGCCACAGGCTGTTTAGGTCCTAAACAATATGTGACTTGTCCGCGGTTTCGATCTCAATTATTTATTATTTATTTAACGTCTATCCTATTCAGTTATAAAAACTGATTTACAAAGGAGGATTACTAAATAAATCTAATTACATAGATGTAGAAACAACAATAAACTACATTTTCGTAAATATTTGAAATAGTAGCATTACAAGAACAATGCATTAAACACAACAATTTTGGTAACAAATAAAAATGATATTATATGCATTTAATGAACGAATCAAATATAAAAAAGGGTGGAGAATGAAAAGAAAAGAATCAATTTGTTTCGTTGTTGTATAAGAAAGTCCCTTGCTACAATAGGCATATCCTCCATTAGATGAAGGAGTTTCCTTATTTCTTTTACAATCTATACGTATTCACGGAACTTTTAGTATGTTTTGTTCAGACGCCATTGGATTTTGACGAATGGGTCCGTGCGCAATATACTGAGGGGGCCGTGAACTAGCTTCTGACTCTGCGGTTACTCACGGCAAGTTATTCACCAGCAGAACATCGCAATGTATTCCGATACATTCCACGCTACATCGATTTACAGATACAATACAATTTTGAATATATTATATCAGCTGTTCTCAACCTGTGGGGTGCGCCCCAAAATGGGGCGCGAATCTTTGGCAGCGCGGGGGGCGCTAAGATGGACATTAAATATTCTTAATAATAATAATTCCAACATAGAAAATAAAATGTTAAAAATGCAAAATTTGCTTAAAAATAAGACAACCACATGTGTCCTAAGTCTACAGGTTCCCATCAATACCAAGGGTGTTGGGACATATTGGCAAGGGCACATACTCCCCTGATCCGACTGGATTTGCAAAATAGTCGGTGTTTAATTGTTTTTGGTAAATTTCTAGAGTTTCCACTATACAAAAACTATATTTTTTCGGTATTGCATTCAGCCCACACTTTTCTTTAAACGCACCAAACGCACTCTAAATGAAACTAACTTTCCAAATTTTCGAATGCGGCGCTACTGTTACGGGAACCTGCCCCTCAAACCGACCGTTTTGGAGCTTTTCCCATAAAACTGCCTTTCTATTTCCACTTTGAGCACTACAGGGGGTGAAAAACATATCCCAGAAAACAAATTTTACATGCATAAAGGTATACCCATTGAGAATTTTTCTTTCCAAATAGTTAAATTAAATATTTTAACGTAAAAGGCCTAGGCCAACACCAAATTAATATTCAGGAATAAAATGAATATATTCGAATTTAAGGCAACCAGCGTACGGACAAGGAACTGATCCAAAGAGGGGCGCGAATAAAAAAAGTTGAGTACCACTGTATTATAAAATACTAGGAAAATGCCAAAGACGTAGTTAGACGAGTGAGTGAGTCGTGTATTGAGTACCCAGTAACATCATTCCTTTTTCCCCCTACCCAAGGCCTCCCAAGTCGATCATAGTCTAGAGTGGCGCATTATGGTCTAACATTTGACGTGCCCATACACCAACTAATTAATCTTAAAACCCTATTATTTATACCTATAATTATCAAACTTAAATGCAAATGTTCCCGGGTACTCAACACATGACTCGCTCACTCGTCTAACAATGACCACACCCATGTGTCTACCCTTAAATATTATATCGTCCTTGTTCGAGCCGAGGTGCTCAACTCCGAGAATAAGGGGACTGTATATATATTTTGATCTGAACTTACCCCGAATCTTGACGTAGGCTGAAGGAGGCAGTGCAGAGGTAAGTACGATGGGCGAGATGTTAAGCCCACCGCGAGAGAGAACAGGGATAAAGAAACTCGAGTTTGGAAGATGAGTAGGAAATTAGAGAATGCCTGGAAGGCAAGTCGAACCAAGGACTGCAGCTCGGAAACCCGTCGTTGTATTCCAAGACGGACGCGGCAGGCGGCTACGCACTTGAGTACGTACAGTGAGTGCAATGTCCGGAGAACGGACACGTGCGTTGCGAGTTGCGAGCGAGAGAATTTGAGACGAAAACGAACTTTGCACTTCATCGAGTGAAGGCGAGAGGCGAACTGCATTGAAAATATACTGCATAAAGTCGAACGCGGGGAAAACCGGGGAAATGACGTCTGATAGGCAGAAATTCAAACAGGTGATAACAATATGTGCAACTTATGAATACGAAACAAGAAATACCAATAGCTAAGAGAAAAATATAACTACCAAAATAGCGCCGGGAAAATGGCGCGAACATAACCGCCCACCTAAAATGGATATTTTAGATAGGACCAAGAGAAATAACTAAGAACTACAACTATAAGACCGAGCCAAAACGAATAACTAAGGAGGAGGGAGGATCACCAACTTGTTCACCGGACGGGTAAACACTCCTTTGGGAGTCCGAACGGACGCCACTCTGATGACGTTGTCTTTGCCAGGGCACACTTGTACCACCCGGCCAATAGGCCAAGACAAAGGAGTGGTAGCGGGTTCCAACACGAAAACCACGTCACCGACCTGAGGTTCGGGCACGCGCGCACCCACTTCCCACACTGCATCTGCGTGTGCAGATACCAGAGGACCAACGTGTCCAAAAGTTTTGATGCAGTGACGGACTTAAAAGCCAACGAGAGAGGTGAGAGGCATTCTCGACGACAGCAACCTCGGGAGGTGCGAGAAGCGAGGTGCCGATCAACAAATGTGCGGGAGAGAGGTAATCTGGGCCATCCAGGGGGTCGAACGAAGTGGACAAAAGCGGACGACTATTCAACACGGCTTCGATGCGTGAAAACAGGGTGGAGTACTCCTCGAAATTAAGGGCGGAGTCCTTAATAGTCGATGCAGGAGTAACTTGGCGGATTTTACCCCGGCTTCCCAAAGTCCACCGAAATTAGGAGCGTAAGGGGGGTGGAAATGCCACCTAACATTACGTAGTGCAAGCTTGTCCCCGATGGCGGTCTCAGCTGCCGTGAGAGAATCGTAGAGCTCGCGAAGCGAGCGAGCAGCACCTACGTAGTTACGGCCACAGTCGGAGTAAATGTGAGCTGGGAGTCCACGCTGGGCGAGAAACCGATCATGACAGGCCAGGAAAGCTTCAGTGGACAGGTCAGAGACCAGCTCAAGGTGCACAGCTTTGGTGGCCATGCAGACGAAGGGGACAAAGTAGCCTTTGACGATGGAGGCATTACGACGAGGACTCGTCTTCACTGAGAATGGGCCAGCGTAGTCTGTGCCCACGTGGAGGAACGCACGCGAAGGCTTAACGCGAGGTTCAGGCAGATTAGCTATAATTGGCTGATTAGGCTCGGCGCGGAATTTGAAACAGGTTAAGCAGCGACGAATGCTTTTGCCGTAACAAACCACCTAGAGAGACAATCCAATACATCTGCTGAATGAGAGCTTGCACAGTGCGGGGGCCAGAGTGCAAGGAGGAGAGATGGAAGGCATCACACAAGAGCGCGGACAAATGCGCTTCCTTGGGAAGCAAGAGGGGATGACGAGCTTCTTCGGGGAGGAGAAGAATAATGAAGCCTGCCGCCCACCCTGACAAACCCACGGAGTCAATGAAGGGCTTGAGGGTGGCGATGCGGGGGGTCACGAACGAGTGTTTAGCCAGTTGCTTGAGCTCATCAGCGAAGTACTGCTGCTGAGTGATGCGCACGAACAGGCGATCGCGTCCTCAAGATCGGACGGGAGCAGAGGACCAGAGGGGGGTGCAAGGTTACTTCGGCGAGCAAGCAAGATGCGGGGAAAAGCGTACCACGTGACCGAACACGCGCTTGGCTTTCAAGAGCGAGGAGAAACTCTGCAGTTTGACAAGCAGAGGATCAATGACGGGATCATGAGTTATCAGCACCGTGGGAGACGCTTTCAGCTCGGGCAAGTCGTGGCTGGGTTAAACCCGAAGGGACCGAGCGAGAACCACGTGGAGGGGGGAGAACGCATGAAGGGGGAACCAGAGAAACCATATGGGGTGGTTCAACAGGTCCAGGGGGAGCAGCCCCGAGAGGCGAAAATCGGCAGGGTTCTCTTCAGAACTAACATGAGCCCAATTCAGGGGAGAAGTGGTCTCGAGTATTTCGACTACCCGATTGGCGACGAATGTCTTCAGCTGGTGCGGGGGGGTTCTGAGCCAAGCGAGCACGATAGTGGAGTCAATGTATAGCAACACTGTTTCTATGTACAAGGGCTTGAGAGCGGGTAGGGTGTCTTTAAGCACCCTAGACAATAACAATGCTCCACTGAGTTCCAACTTGGGCACAGTGAGCAGCTTGACGGGCCGCGACCTTGCTCCCGGCTCTCAACAATCTGACGTGAGATTGCGAGCACGTCTCAACGTGCAAGTAAAGAGTAGCAGCATAGGCCTTCTCGGAGGCGTCGCAAAACCCTACAAGCCGGTATGTGGCATCGTTCATGACAATGAGACGCGGAACATGAACATCACTCAACTTGGGCACGCTTTCAATGGCAGTGAGCCAAGTCTGAGAGAGTGATTCCGAGAGTGATTCATCCCACTCCACGCGCAAGAGCCAGAGATTCTGCATGAACACCTTCATCCAGGAGACGAAAGGGGTGAGAAACCCCAGTGGGTCGAATATGCGCGCCGATGTAGGAGAGTATGGACCGTTTGGTGACGCAACCTACAAAGGGCAGAGTGTGGAAGCTGAAGCAATCGGAACGAGGGTCCCACAACAGACCGAGAATTTTCAAAGTTTGAGAGGAGGCGTTGAATACCACTCGCAGTTTAGTGGTAGAGCTTGTGACCTTGTGTACACAATGATGCGGGATTATGTACTCCGCAGGTCGAGAGGAAGGCTGCATGTGCAGTGAACGAGCGTAATCACTCATGAACTCATGATATGAGTCATGAAGTGGAGGATCACGCTTTAGACGACGCTCTAAACTGACAAAAGTCTTGAGCGCGACGTCACGATTGTAGCCTGGCATGACGCAATCAGGCTTGAATGGTAGAGCGACCGAGTAGCGGCCAGAGGGGTCGCGAGAGTGAGTTTTAATGAAGTGCTCTTCAACGAGCGAATCCATTGGGTCCAGAGAGGGAGGTCGACTGACTTCTTCTGTTTCCCAGAAGAGACGGAGAGTATGTTCCAACGGGGAGCTTGTCACAGCGAGAAATGAGTAGGATGACTCAGGTGCTGGTTGAGTAGCGTGGACCGGACCTAAGATTACCCAACCAAAAACCGTTTTGAGTGCGGCAGGTTTGCTGCCTACGATCGTGTGTCGGTTTTACAGAGAATGTCTGAGTAGAGATCGGCACCAATGAGGAAATCAATGGGCCCTGGTACATTGAAGCGATCGTCAGCGAGGTCAAGGTCATGATAGCGCTCTATGACGTCAGTGGACACGGAGGATGTAGGCAAATTGCCGGCAATAGTTGAGAGAACGTGTGCATTGACATGCATAGAGGGTTGCCCAGAGAGCCGAGAAGCTAAACTGCATTGCACAATACCATGCACTCGAGTATAGTTTGTCCGACACTGACAGTTGGGCGGTGGCTGGATTGACTTTCAAGCCCAAACGTTGCACTAACGACTTAGTGATAGCAGAGATTTGTGACCCGGAGTCAACAACCGCGCGAAAGGGTTGCATGATCCCGTGCGCGTCACTAATGAGTGCACGAACGGTGCCTAGTATGACAGTTTGATGAGTGGGGCTCGAAGCCTGGACTTGACATGACAGAGCCTGGGGCGCTGAAGGACCTTGCTCGGCGACAGGAGTATCGTCAGCGAGAGACGGAGCGGATTCAGAATGTAACATAGAATGATGTTTAGAGCTTTGACACACAGAACATGATTTCGTGGAAGTGCATTGGGATCGCAGATGTGCACCCATACAATTAAAACAGCGTTTTAATTGGCGCAGCGTGTCATAAAAGTTGGTCTATGGTTAAACCACGGAAAACATTGCACTGGTACAATGTATGAGAAGCCTTACATACCGGACAAGCGGACACAGTTGAATGAGAGTGATTACGAGATGAGTTAGTGGGTACTCGCTGCACACTGTTGTTCGAGGCAGGTGACGACACTAACAAGGTGTTGATTCGCTTTGAAGGGAGAGAACTTTTGACGGTAGTAACAGAACTTTCCCGACAGCACATAACTCCATCGTTCTAGATTGGTCTTCGAGAAAATCGATTAGCGATTTGTAATCGGGAGTTGAATTAGATGTTTGTCTGTTTTCAAAAGCCTTGCGAGATGACGCATCGAGATTAGCTAATGCCAAACATAACAATAAGAAATCACCTAAATCGGGAATATTCAGAGCTTTCAGAGATTCGACAGAGTTGCGATGTGTTTTTAGAAACGCTTGAAGACCGTCATAGGATGACGTTTTTAGAGGAACAAAATCTAAAATCTTGTGGACATACAAACTCCCTAGTAATCGCTTGTTTTGATAACGAGAGATGAGAGTGTTCAGAGCGAGGGGGTAATTTTCTTCAGTTATTTGAAACTCTGAGATGAGGGCCAACGGAGTTTCAGACAATGAAGTTGTTAAATAGTGTAACTTTTGAACATTACTTAATGATTTATTATCATCGATCAGAGATTTGAAAAGAGAATAGAATTCGGGCCATTTGCAAATGTCTCCTTTGAACTTGGGAAGATCTATGACTGGCAATGCAAGAGGGTGGTTGAACTGAGGCGGACAGAGGACCAGGTTGAGTCACAACAGGGCGCTGATTTAATTTATCAACCGTAGTATAACGAAACTTACAAGCAAAGAAAATGCGTTTCAAAACTGTCTTGAACTTTGTCTATTTCGATCGACTTAGCGGGAAGAACTACTTGGGTGTTGAGTTCGGCAATAGACATTTGGATTTCGCGGAAATCAGATTCCAATTGAGACAAATTATCAAAACGGGGCCTAAATGCCTCAACTTGATCGGGTTTTATTTTCTCGAACGCATTGTACGTTCGTTGAACGGACGCGAATATAAACTCGCGTCGAGCAACTAACTTTTTCTGCTGAGCTTGCAACTCTTCCATGATGAACGGAGATTACAAGTAGCAACAATAAGAGGAAACAACGTAAGAGACAATTACACTGAATAGCGCAATCAACAGAAACACGAGAGCGGAAAACTACAACACTCAAAACCGTGTGTGTAGTGCGACGACCAACAAGGACTAACCTTGAATGAGAAACTATTTGCGAAAAATGCGGAAAATCACCGGAGCATCCGGCCCGGAGGACCATGTGTTCGAGCCGAGGTGCTCAACTCCGAGAATAATGGACTGTATATATATTTTGATCTGAACTTACCCCGAATCTTGACGTAGGCTGAAGGAGGCAGTGCAGAGGTAAGTACGATGGGCGAGATGTTAAGCCCACCGCGAGAGAGAACAGGGATAAAGAAACTCGAGTTTGGAAGATGAGTAGGAAATTAGAGAATGCCTGGAAGGCAAGTCGAACCAAGGACTGCAGCTCGGAAACCCGTCGTTGTATTCCAAGACGGACGCGGCAGGCGGCTACGCACTTGAGTACGTACAGTGAGTGCAATGTCCGGAGAACGGACACGTGCGTTGCGAGTTGCGAGCGAGAGAATTGGAGACGAAAACGAACTTTGCACTTCATCGAGTGAAGGCTAGAGGCGAACTGCATTGAAACTATACTTGCATAAAGTCGAACCGCGAGAAAACCAGGAAAGACGTCTGATAGGCAGAAATTCAAACAGGTGATAACAATATGTGCAACTTATGAATACGAAACAAGAAATACCAATAGCTAAAAGAAAAATATAACTACCAAAATAGCGCCGGGAAAATGGCGCGAACAGTCCTTAATCTAGTCTAAGAAAACAAAACATTGAGGTAAGATAATATATGTGTTGGTGTCAAGTTGTGCAAGAGAGTACAGTTACAAACCCATGACTATAGACGTTGGATTACTCGTGAAGATCCAATCTTCTGTTCCGGTCCTAGCTGACAATTTTTCTTTAATGTGAATTTAAATTAAAAGTCATGAATGAGAGTGGGCCGTTAGGATCAATTGATGGTTGGCGGTATGTTGAAGTTTATTTTGTATTAAGGGCGCTTCAACCGTTTGTAATAATGCGTCACTGCAAAGGCAGTCCTGCACTGGAATGTCGTCTTCAACGTCTTTGGTCGTCTCTAGTTAGTACATTTATTTCAATTTAATGTGGGTAGGCTAAGTGTTGTGTGCCCTTAAACCCTTATAACTAACTAACTAAATACGAATTTATTAATTTTTTAATTTATTTTTGTCATCTTTGACGTCGAAGGTGTGGGCCAAAAAGGGAATAAATGTGGCCTGTGTTGTATACTCTTATAACTTACTGACTAATTTAAAACGAATTAATTAATTTATTATTTTATTTTATCATCGATGTCGTCGAAGGTGTAGGTCAATATAATATATACAAAAAAAATATATTAATTTTTTAAAATTTAATTGTGATTAACAAAAACATATTCAACCAAAAAATCAACTTTGACAACAAGTTTCATTCCTGCTTCCCTTAAAGGTAACGAATCGTTATCAAACTGTTTCAGATTTTAATTTTTATACTTCAAATCAATAATTTCATATATATACAAAAAATATATATAGAAAAAAAACTTTTTACTATTTACTTCTTATGTTTACTTTTTAATTTTACTCATAAGGTATTATTATTTTTTAATTACTAGAGTTGTAAGAAATTGCATTATTTAAGAAAAAAGAGGTTTTGTTACTAAAACAAACATGAAACCTACTGTACAATTACCTATCTAGGAACTGCTCTCGTTCAAACTTTGTTTTTGAGGGCAACTTACTAGAATATAACTTATGATCTACCTGTTGCAAATTGCAATTTTCATGTAATGTACTATTGATAAATAAATGATTAAAAAATAAAATAAAATAATAATCATAACAAAAATGTAAGCACAAATAGTTAATAACCTTTTATTACTTACCATGCGTCAAAGAGAAGAAATAAAAGGAAATTTTGTATTTATTTTAACCATCTTTTAAAATCCTACCGTGTATTTAATATGGTAAGATGTTCAGTATATTATGGTAAGAATCAATTCAAGGCTGCTTGCTGGTCAGCCAAGAAGATTCAATATAGAACGCTCGAGTGTGAGCGCAATGTCGAGCACTACACAGCTAACTTCAAATATAAGGAAAATGAAGTTGCTTTTCAAATGCTGCGACAAAGAATGAGTGGGAAGAGTTTGGGAAGCGAGTCGAGAAAAAGACAATACATTAAGATATGATGTACAATTTTAATTCTTGAGTTTGATTTATTGGCCAAAATATGCCCAAAAACTAACTACCAATATTTAATGTCATGGAAAAAATTAAGTTACTAAAAAATTAACGTTTGATAGAAATTTCAAAGGTCCTTTTTCCGTTTGCTTACGTTCTTTTTTCTTCTTCATTTTGTCTGGTCTTTTCTTCTAAACATTCATAAATACAATGTCTATTTTTTCCCGTTTTCTGACATCAAAATCAGAAAAAATAGAACCCAATCAACTCTTGTTTTGAATTTTCTTTACCGATAACAGACTTAGTCTGGCTGGTCATAAGAGTGCTCTGAATAATGTAAAACTTTCATTACTAAAAGTCTGTTTGGGCCTGTCTTGGAAAAATATGTGACTGACTGAAGTATCTGATGAAGAGGCCATATGAGAGACAGCACGATTGAGATTATTTTGGACAACTTTCATTCATTAACCACATTTCCGAAACGTCAAAATCAAAATAATGTAAAGTAAAGAACAAGCTAAAACTCTTGTAATTAGGCTTTTGCAAGATATTTCTAGCTTTGTACAATAGGTGTAATCGTAAATAAAAACAAACAAGACAGTCTTGAGCCTCAAGCGTATATTCGTTCTTGTTTTTGTCATCATCAGGTCGTGCACGAAGTGACAGATTTCTTGGAAGATCAGGGTAAAACTTCTGTTCAGGTTTTCGTTAACTTGTGTCCTGAATGTGTTTTACAAAATCATTAAGGCATAAGTTAGCGATAATCTGATATAGAAAACAACCACTCGGACATCAGCTTCCACCAGGTGCAACCATAACACAGGTAACGCGTTCTACTAATGTCAACAGAGTATTGAATAACCCTTTACAGGGCAAGAGACTGGGAATTTTAAATTCGTGATTTTTTAATAGAAATTTTGTAGTTTTTTCCTGTATTTTTTAATAAAGAATGCTGATTTTGGATTCCAAATGACATCAAAGTTAGTAAAAAAATCCAATTATTTTAAAATAATTTTTTGTTGTATTTTTTTTTTTTTTTTTTTTTTTACATGTTTTAATTGAATCTACTACAGGTAAACAATATCCCGAACATCCCGGAAATTTGAGTATTTATGTGTTTTATACACAATTTTATTGTTGAGACATATTCAAATTCTTCTTACTATTCTACCAATTCCGAACAAAACAAAGCAGCTTTTTACCCGGGTTAAAAGTATGAAAAACTGGCAGATATGTAACCTGAAGAACAGTTCAGAAGTTAGGGGTTGTTTTTGTGTAAAGATTGAAGAATCACTGTTTTTGAGGAAGTATTTTTTTTTAGACTTCTATCGAACCTGTTAGATGGCAGTGACTTTGCTTCACGATATAATTGCGGAACACTTTTGAAAAGGTTGAATAGTTTTGGAAACCGAACAACGTCCTATCTTATAATGTACGTGTACCGATCGTAGCACGTCAGCTGCCTAGCTGATTTATATTTCACAAAATGCCATGGAAATGCTGATATAATAACAAAATGGACAACATATTTGCAAACGCACAAGATGCTTCTGTTTTATGAGAACCAAACCTTTTTAGGAATCTTTAAAAAGTCGTGATGAATGTGATGAATGGTGTGTAAATTGCATATGAATTATTCAATGTAAATTTATTAAGTTTAATGTAACCAACATTAAGAATTGATTGTGATAAATTGTACTTAGTACAATACTACATTGGATGGAAGATAAGACCAAACTGGAATAATACTCCCTAGAATTAAAAAACGCTTATCCATCTTTCTAGGAAAATCTACTGCCATTAGAGTTTTGCAGCCACATAAAGTGAACAGTTAGGCATTTTTAGATCGTATAATTTGTAGGACAAACCTAGAATACCTCAAATCCGTCCGTACGGACAAAGTGGACGTTTTATTAATATCTGGAAATATTGTTATATACTTTGTTAACAATGGGGTCACCATACAACAAGATCAATCAATACAAAGAATCTAAATCTAAACTCAATCAATCTTTGAGACATCCTCGGAAACTATAGGCCTCATAAAACCCGACATGTCCTGTCATGCGTCAGCGTCCAAATTTTAACTTAGAAGTATAATCAAACTATTCTAGAATTTCAATCATTTCTCCTAAACAGCTCCACTAAATCTGGTATGTACATTTTTTAAAGTCTAAATCTATATGATGAATGCAAAATCCTTGACATTAGTAAATTATATGTAAAAAATGTAACAAAATATGTACATAAAAATATTACCTCGTTCAAAAAAATAACACATCTATCAAACACCAGAAATAAAAATAGCAACAACCCAGAGATACCTAGAACTAATAAAAAAACTTGCTCAAAATCAAGTGGCGTTCCTCGGTCCAAAATTATACAATGCCATGCCAGTAGAAATTCGTAAATGTTCATCGTTAAACCGCTTTATCTTTCTGACAAAGAAATGGTTATTTGAAATCCCAATTACAAAATTGGAGAAGGTTACAACCTTTAACCCTCTCACCATCAAGATATATAACATTAACATGTACATAAAAAAACTAAAAGCTAGACAAACTCACATGTCACACCATACCAATTCAATCTTCAACCTAGATTACATCTCCCTTACTTCTGATATCTTGTTCATACAAGCGGACGTTAGTTGCAAATGGTGATAAGTCAAATCGACTGTAGGCCTACCTAGTAGTTTATAGAGATAATCCTATAGGAAATTAACTTAAAAACTTAAATCCTACTTTTCTTAAAATATATAATGTTAGTTTAGTATGTAGAATTAATTATAGCTCCTAGTTATAACGGCACACATAAACATATGGTGCACACTCACAAGGTCTTCTGACTCATGTATGTACCAAAATGTAAAAACATAATTATCATGCAATAAGTTTAAAACCTATTTTATATAGGTCATCCATTGTTATATCGTGATATGTACAACGCATTGTAATTAACATTAATATTTATAATGCCAATAAATACTGAATACTGAATTTCTCTTCACTCTTAAGGCAGAACGCGTTAACTCCCGACACTTTGATGAAAGGTACCTAGCACACAGAGCTGCAAACATGAGAATGCGTCCTGCCTTGGGGGAAAGAAATGTCATTTACATCAACTAGAACCATATATTATTATTTATTTATTTATTTATTTATTTTTTGTAATCTTATATTCCAAACTGTAAACAAAGTATTGATAAACACATGTTTATTGCCGATCGCTTCTGCTTACGACAGCCACAATAACAAGTTTCACTGTACTTGTTTTGTATAACCTCATTTAATACTCACATGCATGTTATTATACTGTAATACTGTAAATAGTATACTCCCTTGTACTCCAATGTGAACTTAAAATGCAATAAAGTTAACTGAATTGAGTTTACTGCATGGATTGAACTG
>JAMZAV010004806.1:0-86193 GCA_024449915.1 Sweltsa coloradensis
CCTAACCTTTTTTTAATTTTTTTTTTTTAAATTTTTTTTTTTTAAATTTTTTTTTTTGAAAAAGCTGGGCTCGGCTCGGCTCGAAAATCAAGCTTTTTTTAATACTCGCTCTCCGGCTCGACTTAAAAATTCTAGGCTCGCACAGCCCTACTATTTTCTTATCTTGATGTTCACTTATCTTCTTCAATGCCAAATTGATGGCCTTCAATTCGCTATCGTAATTGCTTGCATTTTTTCCTGCTGCCTAGGAGTGTTCAAACTCTTACAAGAATCCAATTCCATCATTCTCCTCGGCGATCTCTCTCTTCCATTCTCCTAACATCTCCAAACTGAACATACAAGTAATATGCTTAAGTTTATAGTATTTACTCGATTGCAAGCTGATACCGAATGCAAGCCAACCAAAGTAAAAGTTGATTAAAGAAAATGGTGTTGTATGTACCTAAATAAAATATGTTTGCCATTGATTCAAGCCGAGGTGTCTTTATGATCTGCAAAAAATGTGTAAAAAAGGTAGGATTGTATTCAGTTTCATACGGTATTCGGATTCCAACACAGCCTTGTTGATTCTTGCGTCGCCCGCAAGTGGGAGTCATGTCCAACATGTTTGGTGGGCCATTGTTTGCTCATTGATGGCACCTGTGCCTACAGGGGTGACTTGGTCAGCTTTACATTAAAGTCCTCCACTGAAAATGAGTTGTGACTGAGTGGGTCGACTCTAAATACGAATGTTATGAATCTGATGTCCCTTCCTCTCCCTACTGTTCATGTCCAGTGTTCAGGGCGTGAAAACTTACCACTATACCATGGAGGAGTTCCGTCAAGATAAAGCTAACTGGTTAAATTTGACTAAGTTGTGTAAGGGATTGTGAGTGGTATTAAACTACTACCCAAGTGAATGACATAGAGATAGAGTGCCAACAGCTTACCTTAAATGGAGTAGGCGTGGCGCAAAAGATACGGTAGCATGATCACAAATACACTAATAATAAACAAATAAACTACATAATCAAAACCTTTTTGGTCCACGTGACCTTCCTCAGTGAGTGTAGAGAGATTTAACTCAATTCCAATTCACATCTTTTAAATTACTTGCACACTCATAGTATTAACAGGAAAAATAAAATATTGTTTTGTTATGTAGACCTATATGATATATCTTATTAATTATGGGCTAATTATATTTTGATTACCTTGAATGTTAGCTATCTTATTTTATTATGTAGTTTTCTGTTATTTTTATGATATTGTAATTATTGTGTAAACCAGGCAACACAATCTTTTTTAAACTTATACTTGTGTAGGCCTAATGTGTATTTGTATTGTTTAAACTTATACTTGTGTAGGCCTAATGTGTATTTGTATTGTTTAAACTTATACTTGTGTAGGCCTAATGTGTATTTGTATTGTTTAAACTTATACTTGTGTAGGCCTAATGTGTATTGTATTGTTTAATGTGTCTAAATAAAATTGTAACTGTCACCAGGAGCTCGTGGGATCTGGAGATGTTCTATCAGCTAACCCGTCTCGCATCATCACGAAGCGTGTCGTTCTCTCGGGCCATCCCTTCAAGATCTTCAAGCGGTCGGCAGTCGTGCGCTTCATGTTCTTCAAACCGCGAGGACGTCACTGGTTCAAACCGGTCGAGTTGACGACGCGGTACGGCCGCAAGGGTCACATCAAGGAGCCGCTGGGTGAGTCGGCTAGAGGCCTACAAACATACGGGATTTATTAGACTGTATATAATAATAATAATAATAATCAAACACCCGGTTCCAACATAAGTCAGGTCGGGGGGTGAGGTATCACCAATTTCTCGGGCTGTGGACTTTCAGTGTTTGCTAGCCAGGCTCAACACCTCCTCATCTACTTCAATGTCTTCTATGACAGGCATTTCTACCAGTTCTCTCCATTTCTTTCTATCCTCCCAGAGTCTTTCTTCATTAATTCTTTCCCATGATTTCCCTCTTTCTTCAACGTTTCATTTTATTTGGTCCCTCCATCTATCTCTTGGGCGTCCAACCTTTCTTACTCCTCCCCATGTGCGTTCAAATTCTCTTCTTGGTATTCTATCTTGTTTCATTCTTCGTACGTGCCCATACCATCGAAGTCTTTCTTTTCCTATTTTATTTCGTAAACTTTCCACTCCTAGTTTGTTCTTATTGTTTTGCTCCGTACCTTGTCTATTATATAAATAAATAAATAAAATTTGTATTTAGAGCCCACTCACTCAGTCATATAACTGATTTTCAGTGGAGGACAGTAAACCAAAGTGACCAAGCCACCCCTGTAGGCCCCGACGCAATCGACGATAGGGTTACCAACTTGGGTCAACTAGAATTCCGGACCAAGCTCCAAATTTAGTGGGCACACAAGGGGTCTGGGGCGAAGCCCCAGCCGCCGGAGGCGAAAATTTTTTGGACCCTTTTAACCTTCAAAACAGCCGGATACGTAATTTAAAGATTCAATGACTTTGATATAGGTCTATTGTTGGATTGGAATCTGGGATCAACTCATACATTAATTATAAATTATAATCACAAAGCTTACAATTTAATTCTAGCATTTTGTTTAATTTATTACGTAAAAACATTTTGGAAAGATGAAATATAGTTAAAAGTTATAAAAAATGAAATCCAGTTTAACGTTATCCAATTTGTATATTATTAGGTATTATTATATTTTGTTGAACAATAACTATTTCCTAAAACTAGGGAAACGCCAAAGTCGTTGTTAAACGAGTGAGTGAGTGAGCCAAGTGTTGAGTACCCGGGAACATCCCCTTTCCTCCCCAATACCTAAGGATCTAGCCCAGTATGAGGAATGATACCGGGTACTCAACACAATGGCTCACTCACTCGTTTAACAATGACTTTGGCGTTTCCCTATATATTTAAATTGAACATTTGAAATGCGAATCGTGTTTAAAACATATTAGCGTGAAACATTAACAAATTTCCAAGATAAAACAAAATCACCTAAGTTTTATTTCCATTTAACACCCCTCAAAAATAATATGTGGGTGTAAAATATAAAAAAAGTTCGAGCTAACGGGTATCGAACCTCAACCCTCCGTGTGGTAGGCTTAATGCTTACCAATAGGCCATGCAAGCCACGTAGATGTGGTCCCGATAGCTGCTACTAAACAAATGCTATCGATATTTTAAAAATCACATTTTTATTTATTGTAGGATTAAATCGCAATGGATCTAGTTGATTTTGTTAGCAGTTCTCAATAATTTCGTACCGGATGTCTGTTTAAAATTTCAGCCCAATCTGTTTAGCGGTTCGGCTGATTTTCGACGTACAGACAGACAGATAGACAGACAGAATCACAGAATGAGAACCGTTCGAGTTGAATGGAGACACTCGGTCGCTCCGCTACCTCGTTTAATTAATGATGATTTATATAATTACCGTGGTCCGTAGGTACCATTTGCTAGTTTAAACTGAAATCTTTTGTTTCTGCTTGCGCGCCAGTGCTGATTGAGTTACATTGGCCTTGGCCGGCGGAGTTCAAGTAGCGCCTGCGCCTCGCCAAGTGCGCATACAATACAAAGGGGTGGTAGTGGGACAGGGCAGTCTCGAGCATGACTAGCTAGAAGTAGGACTACGGAAAGGCGGCTACATGAAAGAAACTAACTTTTATTCCAAATTACCAAACCAACTGATGTACCAACTTTAGAGAGAGAAAAAACACATATTCACTGCAATACTCTAAAATTCAATAAAATGTAGTACAAATATGACTTTTTCACAAATTCCGGACAAAGTGCCGTCCGGAATGAGGCAATTCCTCTTTCCGGACAAAGGCATCAAAATCAGGACTGTCCGGACGAATTCCGGACGGTTGGCAACCCTAATCGACGAGTGAGCGATAATCAACCAAAGATCAATATTTTTAATAGGAAGTATAGCAGTCAGTGGTATGGACAGTGCAAACACACGCAAATTAACGCCAGAATCAACAAGGCCGATTCAGAACCACTTTAAATTTATTATGTGCCTCGTTGCTAGGGCGGCTCCAAAGTCACCGTTTACAAATTCCTAAGACAAGAACTGTTCAGAAGATTAAAAACTACTGACCTTAGTGGGAATCGAACCCTGGACCTTCTGCATTGGAAGCAGATACGCTAACCACAAGACCAACGAGCCACACGAAACCAACACCATATAGGTATCAGCAAATTTAAAATCAAAAGTGGGGTGTAGCCATTATGTGAAGCCATTTGCAATAGCATTTATATCAACTTCTTTAAAATTTGAGTGGTCAAAAATCAAAATAAGGGTGCAGCCATTATGTGATGGCCGCCTATAATCAAATAAGTATGGTAACAGTAATACCAATCCCAAGATAGGATTTGTAAATAAATTTGTGAAAGATACATTGGAAGAAACCACACGTCCAGGAACTGACAATGAATTAACTAGGAAAACGCTAAAGTCCCGCCGCGTTGATGGATGAGCTTTTTAAAGGTTTTAGTTTGCGTGGGATATCTTTACTTTTGCAAGTGCTTTATTTTGCTGCCTACGCATTGAAGGTGAATGTTGTAAAGTTTCTATTGTTACCTGTCAATTGGTATTATTTACCGTAAACAAATTATATTAAAAGCTTTATTTTTATGGATATTGGCTAACTTTTCCAACTTTTACTTATAAAAGGTACTACATCACCATAACCTTAATGTCCATGTATAATATGAACGTTGTAGCCCCACCCGTTTGGTCAGAATTGGCCCAAATGTCACGAAAATATCGCACTAAAATCAAAAAACTTATATTAAAAGCTTTATTTCTTTAGATTCTGGGTAACTTTTTCAATTTTTTCTTTCAGAAAGCAATACATCACCATAATCCTAATGTCCATGTGAAATATGAACGTTGAAGCCCCACCCGTTTGGTCAGAATCGGCCCAAATGTCACGAAAATATCGCACTAAAAATCGAAAAAAAATCGTAAAAGTACGATATTCATGAGAAATATTTCTTCGATTGTACCCAAAAACGTAGCAAGTCTAAGTTCAGAGATTTCGAAGGTCCTGTCAAATTTTCATCAAGATCGGATATGCCGTTTGTTAGATATTAATACTTGTTCATCTCAATCACTATAACTTAATAGGGATCAAGGGAACTATCTGGGGTTGTCAGGGTGGTTGAGCTTCAAAAACACGCACACAGTTGACTTAAAATGTAAATATTTATTGTTAAAATAGGCACTTCACTGATTTAGAAAATAAGGATAAAATATATAAGAAACTTTTGGAATGACTTTAAATAGAACTAACACTCATTAACACACAGAATTAAAATATCAAACGCACACAGCAGGTCGCACACAGCCCTGGGTAGACACACAGCAACCCCCTCTGCTAGACTTACTTTGGCCGACTTCTGCATTTGAAGTCGACTTGGATACATGCCCCTCACTACGCATCGCGGTAGTATCTGGTTGGCCCCCTTGTGTTCTTCTTTGGATCGACTGTTGGATACGCCCACCCCGTTCACGATCTACCTCTTCGTAATCGCGTATTCCCTGCAACAGTTCGTCCAGGTCCTTGTGTGGCTTGGCCAATAAGTTATCACACAAGTGTCGGGACCACAGGCCTACAGCAATTTGTTTTTTAGTATCGTCAAAGTTTAAACTAACACTTGAGCACAGCATAGCTTTCTCATGGAAATAGATATGGGTACTCTCCCCCTTTAACTGTTCTCTGGCTCGCATTTTGTTCCATTTTTCGGGCATGCTCACCTCCCCTACAAACGTTTTCTCAAATTGAGCTGCAAAATCGCCCCAGGTTTGGATGTGTTGGTGTCTTGAGGAGAACCAATGCTTTGCAGCCCCTACTAAATGAGACCTGGCACTTTCGATTTTAAATGAATCCGGCCATCTGTGTAATCGTGCCATTGATTCTACAGAGTGGAGCCATTCCTTAGCACAAGCTCCTGTTGTTTCGCCATCAAATGTTGCTACTGCTTTTGCCAAATCTGGCATGATTTGGTATGATTCGGCTAGGCCTCCAGCAGGTTCCTGTGAACGCCTAGGAGAGGACGAGCCATTGTTGCTTGCAATTATGTTCAACAATGTCTCCTCTCGTTGTCTACTCTGCTCTAGCAGGACAACTAGCAGTTCTCGTGTACTTAATTCATCATTAGGACGCCTTACCTCTTGTCTTCTGTCTCCTAATGGCCTATCATCACCTTGCCCCACCCTCTCGTCGTGTTGCCTGTCTTCTGGTGGTCTGCCTTCATGAAGTCTGTCTTCATGTTGCTCCACACCTGCTTGGTTATCTTCCTCATCACCAATGTAGTTAAATCTCAGCATCTTGGGCGTTGCACACAGCTACACAAGTTCGTATTTCCGCGCGTAGCACAGCTGTCAAACGCGCGTACCGCGCCGCGCGCGTCACAACAGCAGCAGCTGTCAAACGAAAACGAAAGTGTCCACCGCGAAGTATACTGTCCGCGAAAAGAAAGCCCGCGAACGCAACGCACAGCACACAGCGCGAAAGATAACGGCCGCGAATTCCCGCGAAACGAAAGCGAAAGTCATTGACTACACGCAACGCGAAGAAAACCGACGTGCATGCAGAGCATCACTGCAAGCATCCCCCGGGTCAACGTACGCACTCAGCAGCATCACCCTGTATTTTAGCGGGAAAACTGCCGCTTTTTAATCCACCACTCTACACGATTTTACATCGTTGTCACACAGTCACTTATTATAATATTACAGTTATTTCGGTTTATCCCACTTCTGATTGTTAGATATTAATACTTGTTTATCTCAATCACTATAAATTAATAGGATCAAGGGAACTATCTGGGGTTGTCAGGGTGGTTGAGCTTCAAAACACACGCACACAGTTGACTTAAAATGTAAATATTTATTGTTAAAATAGGCACTTCACTGATTTAAAAAATAAGGATAAAATATATAAAAAACTTTTGGAATGAACTTTAAATAGAACTAACACTCATTAACACACAGAATTAAAATATCAAACGCACACAGCGGGTCGCACACAGCCCTGGGTAGACACACAGCAACCCCCTCTCCTTGACTAACTAAAATCTATGACGTCTTATCTCTTTAAAACTAGAAAACTAAGGTTAGGTACTTTAAGAACTAGTGAACTAGGGACTACTTATTCCTAACACGTTTGCCCGGTAGAGAGCGAACAAACAAACAGACAGAAGAAAAAAAAAAAAAAACAACACCCGAGCTAATTTTTTTAGGGGTCGGTGAAATTGAAGTCTTCGCTTCACTCGCTTTGCTCGCTACGCTCATCCAATTAATTCCAGAATTCAAAATTATAATTTAAGAAACAACAAGCTTATTTTTGTGAAAAGGTCAAATAGTGCATTTGGACAAAATTCAATTTATATTAGAGGTGTTTCGAATTTTCAATAGATTGCCACAAGACATTAAAAGTATCGGTGACTACACAAAATTTAGAAAGGAATGTTGTAACTATAATAAAAAGCAAATGTTAAGTGTAAACCAAAATGAAGTATTGTCCTTCTGGGACATAATGTAAAAATTAGAGGATAGGTACAGTCAGGGTCATATATAAATCAAGAGGTCTGAAAGATACCTCTTTCACCGACATCTCGTGGTCAACTCTTGGTGTCATTATTTATATCGCCCTGTGAACTGCATTGTCGACATAAATAAAAAACATGGCTGATAATGTCAAAGGAAAAATCTCTATTCACCAGAGAAACTATCAAGCCTAGAAGAAATATAACATGGAACGTAAAGAGAGCATTATATATCGATACCTTGGCCTAGGCATAGCATTAAGACTATTCCTTAGTTCTTATATTTGCCTTAGTTTTTGGTTAATTTCGAATAATTCTATCTTAGCTGTCAAGTCTTATTTGCAAACCACCAAAGTTTGTTTTATGCTTTTGTTTTGAGAAAATTGTATTTTTCTTCTGACTGCCTTCTAGATATTGACTATTTTGTTGACCAAGAGTCTTTCAAAGCCTCCTAAATAATATTAATAACATCAAATAGTCTAGGGAACTTCCATCGATCGATAATGTAGTTCACAGGGCAATATAAATAATGGCACCAAGAGTTGACCACGAGATGTCGGTGAAAGAGGTATCTTTTAGACCTCTTGATTTATATATGACCCTGACTGTACAAAACATACATTGTTGTAAGCCTTAACCAACATAGCGTTAATTTTATTAGAGATGAGAGTATTTGTTTAAACATGTTGATTGATATTGGTACTATGATTATAGCTGAGTGTTTATTAAACGAGGGAGCGGAGCGACTGAGTGTCTCCATTCAACTCAAACGGCTCTCATTCTGTGATTCTGTCTGTCTGTCCTGTATGTCTGTTACGTCGAAAATCAGCTGAACCGCTGAGCAGATTGCGCTGAAATTTTAAACAGACATCCAGTACGAGTTTATACTGAAACTGTTAACAAAATCAGCTTGATCCATTGCGATTTAAGCCTACAATAAATAAAAATGTGATTTTTAATAATATCAATGGCATTTGTTTCGTAACAGTTACAGTGGCGGCGCCAGACAAAAATCATTGGGGGGCATAGGAGGGGCAAGGTAATAAAGTGGGGGGGGGCAATTAGTGGCGGGTAGCTGGTGTCTGGGGCAAAGACCCAGCCGCCAGAGACCCTTAAGCCTAAGGCGATTTTTTTTCACCATACTACAGTTATTTCGTCATGTTTTAACTGAAAATGGCAACTGTGGGGATTACCGTTTTTTTATGAAGGATAAACACTTGGTAAAATAAACACAAATATGTACAGTTTGTTGTATTTAATTTGTGATTTGATGATTTAATTTTAGTAATGTTACAGTGCAAAACAAAACAAAACAAAAAACTCGTTCTGGAACAGTCGCTTCTTTTATAATTATAAGCATTACTGGAATTACGGTAGGAACAATTTATTATAAAATGCAATCGATATACATTAATTTAGAACAGAGTACTACGACTGGGGGGCAAGCGGGGGGGCAGGACATATTTTGGGGGGGCAATTGCCCCCCCATGCACCCCCGTAGCGCCGCCACTGAACAGTTAGCGGCGCGAGGGTGACGTGGCCTGCATGGCCTAGTGGTAACCATTTCGCCTACCGCACGGATGGATGGGGTTCGATACCCGTTAATTCTAACTTTTTTATATTTTTACACCCACATATTATTTTTAGGGGGTGTTAAATGGGAAATAAAAGTTAGGTGATTTTGTTTTATCTTGGAAATTTGTTAATGTTTCACGCTAATACGTTTTGAATACGATTCGCATTTTGAATGTTCAATTTAAATAATTATTGTGGCAAGCAGAGTGAGTTCCTGTAAGGTGACCAGACGGTCCAGTTTTAGAAGTCAAAACACTTGGCTAACTCACTCGTTTAACAATGACTTTGGCGTTTCCCTAGTTTTTAAAGTGATGCCAGTGAATGAAAATGTATTTGAAATGTCGTGACTTAAGTGCGTGGTTGTATATGTTATTAATTGTGGCTGTTAGATTAATGTGTTGTAAACTTGTATTTCATTTGTATGTATTTTGAATACACCAATAATATACCATGATGTAATACCATGATGTACCATGTATTGACTATGAAAATAGCAAATTGTGCTAATGAATAAATAACACTACTACTACTACTTGGGTGGTGGATGATGATAAATTAACAATTATAGAGCCTAAGCATGTATTGCAAAATCCTATGTGTGATAAATTAGCATCTCTGCTTCCAATGCAGAAGGTCCAGGGTTCGATTCCCGCTATAGGCAGAATTTTTTTAACTTATGATTTGGACTTAAGTCCATCAGTTCTTGGGTTAGGATTTTGTAAACGGTGACTTTGGAGCCGTCCTAACAATGTGGCACATAATAAATTCAAAGTTGTTCTGAATTGGCCTTATTGATTCTGTCCATACCACCGATTGTTGTACCTATTTCCTATTTAAAAAATATTGATCTTTGGTTGGTTATCGCTCACTCGTCGATTGCGTCGGGGCCTACAGGGTTGGCTTGGTCACTTTGGTTTAATGTCCCCCACTGAAAATCAGTTATATGACTGAGTGGGTAGACTCTAAATACAAATTTATTTATTTATTTTATTGAATCTTACTGCACATGGCAACTCAATGTAACGTTGTCTTTCTCGTAGGCACCCACGGACACATGAAATGCGTGTTCGACACCCAACTGAAATCCCAGGATACCGTCTTCATGCGTCTTTACAAGCGCGTCTTTCCATCTTGGTCATACGAGAACCTAATTACCGCGCCGCCTGCGATCGGTTCCTAAACATCGTACGTACGTAGACTGGGATACGTACGAAGCCTCCCGTTCCAGTGGTGTGGCAGTACTGCACAAGAAGATTTGGTTGTTGTGCATAGATGACCTCAAGTACCCTTTCTTATTAGCACCTACCGTACTCATCTTCAATAAAGTCTTAGAATTTCAACCAGTAGGCCTACAATACTGATGCTGCGGAGTTTGATATTGATTAAACGAATAAATTTTAATTTAAAAATAGGACTAGATTGTTTTTGGCCTACAAAAGTGCGTTATATAATTTTTTTGTCAAAACAACAATGTAAGCCTAACGCTTGAGCTTTGATTTGACATAAGCTTCACAAATCTTCAGTAAAACATTGCATTTTGTTTGCATTGCTTTCATCATGAATCATGAAGTAATTGATTAGAACTAAAAGGTAAAAACATAATTAGTGAATGGACCCTTTTATTCAAAACAATGATTCATGAATCATGATGTAAAGTTATTAACCATGGTTGGTCCGCTAGTTAACATGTCTATTGGGTGTCAAGGGTAGGGCGCTTACTAGACAGTTGGCCTGCACTAATCTAGGAGTCTCTGCATTCATTGTACTGCACATTTGGGGTGGTGGGCTGTAGTACTTCTGTTATTGTTACAAGCTAATAGCTATCAATAAAACTCTGTACTTTATGCCTGCATTCTGCTTGTCATGTGTATTTTGGTCAACTCAACTCTTATCCATATCCTTATATAAGTTATAGTTATATAGTTATAGTTGTCATCAGCAGGTGAAAAGTTTTGTCGCCCCCAGCCCTTCAGGCTGGGTTTTATGTTCTTTATGTTCTCTATGCTTTCCCAACCTGTCAACCCTTCTCCAATCATACATATCCTTATAAATGATATTATTGTATAGTTGTTTACTAGACTAACTGCCATTTCATATGGTATCGCATTCAGCAACACATTCATTAACTAACTGTGTCACGAGGATGCAGAAAAGAGCATAGCCTTAAAACACACTTTGTGCTATGGTCTCCTTCCATTTTTTCCTTGGCCTTCTCATTTTTTTCCTTGGCCTTCTCATTTTCTTCTTCCTTCAATCCTTCTTTCATACATTTTCTTTGGCACCTTCTCTTCCACCATTTGCTTTATATGACAAACCATAGTAGGTAGTTACATTTTCACCAGGTGAAATTGTGTATACAATGTTATCAAATAAAACATGTTCGAATGGAATTGGTTGGTTACCGTTAATGTTCCAGTACACATATAATTTGATTTTGAGGCCCTATACTTCTTCTAGTTTCTCTAGTAGTCTAATTTTAATCAACCTAAAAATTACAATTTGGATTAAAAATAAAATTTGAATCTGCTTCAAACAGACCTAATTCTCAAATCTCCTGTAGGTCCTTATTACATTATTGAACCGAGTTTCATGAAAGTAACTACATTCTAGAGATGTTCTACAATATTTTGTTAAGTTACAGTATCGTATTGCAATATTGAACGTTTTCTAATAAAAATTGCAATGTTTCATTTTTGCAATAGTTTGTAGCAAACCTTTGTGATCAAAATTGCTATTGTTATTCTTATTTGGAGCTTCATATTGATGGGTTATATCACTTATAAATCCACTGAGCTTTTCAAGATAACTTACTTCAAGCATGTTTTTTTTTTTTTTTTTTTTTTTTGTTCAATGGGCTATATAATAAATAATGCAGAACATTTAGAGCGTAAGATCACGAAATTGTGTAAATAAATCTATCGGCGTAGCGACGATCTATTCACTAGGGCTGCGGACGCCAGACTGTTTACTGCTGCCTCGTGGGTAGTGTACGAGGTTCGAGGGAGAGTTCGCTTCCACGCAAGAACCGCCATGTATGCGTATTACATACCCCCCACAGTCATCAAGCCCATACTTGTTCTTCGACCCGAGAGTTCTTCAGCTTAATTTTCAAATGGTAGACGAGTAATGAAAACACACTTTATATTGCCAGATTAATTTTTATTTAACACACTTTATACTACCAGATTAACTTTTATTTAATTTGTAATTTATTTTATAATTGACAACATTTCTTCCAACATAATTTAAGTACTAATAGTCTTATTATCAATATACAATGTACAAAATCTAGAATATTTTCAATAATGAGAACATTTCTGGGGAATGTAGGCATGATATATTAGTTTTAACTTCTAACATTTATAAAGTTTGGATTAAAGGGGATATACTGTAAATTAACAAATTATTTGAAAATGTTTTGAATTAAAGAGATAACGCATTTAATTAGAATCTCCATTGCAAAGTTTACAGTAAGATTGTCAGATTGCTATGGTGTGGTTGGTTCCATGAATCCTCGAGTAGTCGGTTCAGCCGGGCCGGGCGTTCAGCGGTTAGAATGGAAACTCTGGATGCTTTGATAGTCTGGAATCAAATTACATTAATTGTCCATTAAAATAAGTAATTACATATATTAACTCGGTTATATTTGAGAATTGTAGTGCTTGCACCAGATCCTATCTGATAAGTTTGACTACAAGCTTTTAAATGATAGCTGGATGAGCTCGGACCAACGAGGCTAATTAGGCCATGAAAAGATGCCGCAGGTAGGCAGCAGTGTAGCTGCGAGTTACTAGACTAGAATTTTGACAAGTTGTAGATATTGTATGACAAAAGCGAGCCTCAAAATGTCTGTTTTATTAATGAGTTATACTTTTAAATATAAAATTAGAAATTACCCTTTGAAGAACGAAAAGTCAAGGATACGACCGGCCGAACCTTGGTCCAGTTTACCCAGTGTTTCCAACTCTGCCGCACTTAATTCAAAGTCGTACACCTGCAAGAATAAGAATTATGTAGTTCGAGAGGCAGCATTACTACACTTTTGCATGTTGATGACTTATTAAAGTAGGTTGTAGTATTGTATTGCCTTCTGTTGTGGAATAACGGAGGGTTAGACCCTTTTAAACAGCACGTTGTTGGGCCAAATTGGAATAACGGACCTTTCCACTCGGTTTTGAAATTTATTAGTTTTAACTTATTTCAAGTTTTTGCGCTCAAAGATTAAATATATAATCGAAAATCTAATTAGTCTGGCAAGATCTAATTACTCAAAGTGCCTCGGCTTAGCTACAATCGGAGACCGATGAGAAAATTATACTGGAAAACTATTATTACTAATTACAACCAATTTATGCACTAAATTTAATTCTGCAATATATTTATATGGGTTTCATTAACTCAAATAATTATTAAAATAAGGCTTTTGGGTAAATACTGAAGTTATTTTAGGGTCACCTTGTTTATGCAATAATAAGAAAATGTAGGAAAGTATCCTATTGTTTGATTTATTTTTATGGAAGAAGATTGAAGATTAGATAGCTGAAATATTATACTAGATGAAGGGAAATACAGGTTTTTACAACTGAAAAGAACAGTCCAGAGGTTGATCAAACAATCATCATACGTTATATTAGAACACGTATGGCAAATTAAGTACAGGTATACGCCTACCTAGTTCTGATCAGAAACGACTAATTCAAGATTGATATGGTTTTAAAACAAAAAAATTATTATCAAATATTCAAAAGTTACAAGGTATATTTTTATATAATAACTGATTTTGATCAAAGATCAAGGTACTCATCGTAGATGTACTGAGACAGCTTGACCCTCGGGTTGACGAGGAATGGACAAGATCCTCCAGCGGCCGACACTGGAGTTTGGGATAGGGAGGATCTCACACGTCCATAGGCTCGCCCGGACTCAAACTGGAGATATGCTCGGACAGCATCTACGAGGTGTAGCCCTCTGACCTGGTGCGGTCACCAAAGCCCATGAATAGAAACGCCCCTCAGAAATCGACTGAATAACTGCTGCTGGGTTCCACTTTACTTGAACTGTTTATACTACTCCGATATCGCAAAAGTTATCTTCGTAATGATGACCTTGCATTCATCACTACCCCGTGCTTACGTCACAGCACTCCACGATTGTCCGCTATAAAATCTACACTCGTCACGACTCACGTTTCGGTTTGCGTGTACGAAACAATCTACTGTCTCAAATCAGACGCGTTGTTGTTTTCTATCAAGTTCACTAGTCCGCATGAGATCGCTTGCTCTACCCGCGTTCACCTCGTGCGGTCACTCCTGACTGAATATGTGCTTCACTCGCACGCAAACACTCTCTGATTATTGTTCTCCACTAACTCCAACTCGAAATAATAATCAACCACTAGCACGGTCCACCAAGAATCCCAACTCACTTCCAAAGTCCACGCACTGTTCTTTAATATCCCGTGCAAAATCGAATCTTGCAACTGCGACTATCTCGCCTGTACTTGGTTCGATTGTTCCTCAGTAGGGTGCAACGAGCTACGACTTCGCCCACAACTCGCAGATCGAAATCGATTCGATAAAGCAAAATGGCCGACACTCTACACTTTTGGCGCAAAGTACGATAGTTTCAATAAAACGGAAAAATTCTCACTATCGCGCCGATTGTTATATTCCCAACAAAGGATATGGTTCTTACACACTCGTTCAAGGTGTCCCGACGCTGTTTCTGACACTGAAATGGTCACGAAGACGCTCTACACAGTTCCAAATCTTACTCACGCTATTTGCCGCGACTTCCCTAAAGTCCACTAATTCGTCAAATATACTCCCGATCGGATCGGCACTTAGATCCACGTATTCAGAATCACAAAACCTTTCGATTAGGCTCGCTCTCGTAAGGCAAAACTTCCTAGTATCTCTGTTATCTCAAACGCGTCGGTTTTGAAGCCACGATGCGGACTGGCTAGCTGTGCTCCCTGCCCGACCTATCGCTCTGTAAATATTATTTGGTTCACTACGAGGAACCCACTGAACGGATTTTTATATTTTATAGCTCAAAACACTCGCGACACAATGTTGATTTCCGTGGCAGGCTCTCAGCCTGGCTAAGAGATTATTCTCTACAAAAACTGCAATTTGAACGTGGGGAGCAAATCTCAACCCACCTTGCCGATTCACTCGCCGGCCCAGAAAAAGTGACCAGTCCCAGCATGCAAAGCGCACATGCACGTTACCAAGCCGGCCACGAAGCAAACCACTTTGACCCTTATCTCAATGCTAAGTATATGGGGACGGCGTCGTTAGTGTAGTTCGGAACCCAAAAGACCAATGCTATTCTACACCCGCGCGACCTAACAAGGATTAATATTATAGGATGGAGAAGACATAGGATACTATTACTAGATTAATTAAATTATTTTATAATTACGTATTATAATGGATATTACAGATGAATGCTATAAACCGTATTTCTAGGCTAGTGAAGATAAGGTGTTCCCGCGTTTAGGCTCTGGGTTGCCCTCTGTTGATAAAGTAAAGCAACAGGTTCTCCCGCAATAGAAAATAATTAGTATTGAAAAGATAAATAGAGTAATTAATAAATCGATTTCTGGCTAGAAATCATTTATTAATTAAACAAGGTTTTATTAGCAAAGTGATTGACATTATCGTTACGTTGATTTTAAAAGAGATGGGTGAGATTGCAGTTGACTACTACAAAATTCAGAGGGCGGTGATTTTATTTATCCAAATAAATTCGAAAAAATTGGCGGCTGTAAGACAGGATGGTAGGTTTTGCCACACTGTCATTTTAATACGTAGTCTACGTTATTACTTACTAGTATTTTAATGTCAAGGTGTGTTTTCAATACCCGTACTCCATACCAAAACAAATTGGCAACATGCTCCTAACGTTTTGTTAATACCGGTATTGATGTTGGCTTATTTGCAAAATTATCGATACTTATTTGGGCATGGGTTCCACTATATGTAGTATTTATTTGAATATAATATCAACCCTGAATGAACCATCAGTTTCAAAAACATTAGTCAATCACACTTAGGCCCGAATTCATACTCGGTTTAGCGCTCAAAAAGTTGCATTTTGCTACTGTAAGGGCTTTGTTTTATGCATGTTATTAGGGTCTGGTATAGCCTACCATAGGGATTAATACTAAATTTATTTTAATTAATTTTTAAAATTCAAACTGGGGTTTTTAAGGTCCCTTGGGCTTCGAATTAAAGAGGGATTACTTAGCAACATAATGCTGGTATTAAACTACAAGACTATCCCACCTGAAAGTTTTCCTTGATTCTCTTGGCGTTTGTGCTCTTTGGAATGACGGACACCCCTCTCTGTATCGTGTGCAGCAACAGGACTTGCGCTGGGGACTTGTTGTGTTTCTTTGCAATCTCTAGCACCTCGGGCGCTGATAGCGGGTCGGGCAGCTCCTTGCTAGAACGTCACAGCACAAGTTGTTTATTGGATGAGCGTAGCGAGCGAAGCGAAAACTTCAATTTCACTGATCCCTCAAAAAATTTAGCTCCAACGTTTTTTGTTTGTTTGTTTGTTTGAGTTTGTTTTTTTTTTGTTTTTTTGTCTATTTGTTCGCACGATTCCGGGCAAACGGCACAAGCGATCTTGATGAAAATTGAGGGAGACCTTCGAAATCTCTGAACTTAGACGTGCCACGTTTTTGGGTACAATCGAAGAAATATTTCTCATGAATATCTGCACAATTTTACGATTTTTTTCGATTTTTAGTGCGATATTTTCGTGACATTTGGGCCGATTCTGACCAAACGGGTGGTGCTAAAAAAGTTCATATTCAACATGGACATTAAGGTTATGGTGATGTAGTAACTTGTGAAAAAAAAGTTGAAAAAGGTAACCAGAACCCATAAAATAAACGTACTTTTACGATTTTTTTTTGATTTTTAGTGCGATATTTTCGTGACATTTGGGCCGATTCTGACCAAACGGGTGGGGCTACAAAGTTCATATTTCACATAGACATTAAGGTTATGGTGATGTAGTACCTTTTGAAAGAAAAAGTTGAAAAAGTTAGTCGGAATCCATAGAATAAAGGTTTTGATATGAGTTTTTTTTTAGGTTTATAAATTAAGAAGTAACATTAGAAACTCGACAACAATCGCCTACAATGCATTCACAAAGCACTTGAAAAGGAAAAGTGGTCCCACGCAAACTAAAAACTTACAAAAACGCTTATCCATCAACGCGGCGGGACTTTAGCGTTTTCCTAGTATATATATACATTATTAATAGTAATGACATTGGGTATTGAATATTGGAGTCGACTCTGGTGTCTTAGCAATCGACTAAGAGTCGACTCCTTGATCGGCAATAAAAATAAGGAAAAAGTGGTTAGCATTGACCAATGCTAAACACCCTCCTCGGCCGAATTTGTTATAGGCGAAAGTAAAATATAACCAACATTTTTTGGCAACTTGTAACAACACTTTATTGTTTGTTAGTAAGGTTGGCTTGGTTTTAAACAGCATAATCTAGGTTATTCAACACAATATCTGACACCGCAACCCACTTTCGAAGAAATCAACTCCTTGAAAATGGAGTTTAAAATGGTTAGGAATTGAGTACCCGAGTACCCTATGTCATCACTATTTATTAAGATTCGTTATTATCATAGACCTTTTCTTCTTGATACTAGATTAATGATGAAAATATTTAACAGTATTGAATATCGTCAGCTAGTTATCAAATTCATTCAAATACGGTTTATTACTCACTGTCTCTCTGTAGAATGAATCACACATAACAAAAACTTGTTGAAATACAGCCAAACCTTACACACTCAAAAGGAATGAGATCTAAAAAAAGGGCCAAGCTCATCTACCCTTCCACATTTGCGCATTCTTAATTCATAAACGTACAGTGTCCCATAACAGCATCCTCGAAAAGCTTGGCAAAATAGAATTTGCGATTATTAATTTAAACGTAATAGTTTATCCAAGTTCTTTTTTTCTAATTAATTTAAACGTAAACACTGCAAATTCTATTTTGCCAAGCTTTTCGAGGAATGCTGTATGGGACACTGTACGTTTATGAATTAAGAATGCGCAAATGTGGAAGGGTAGATGAGCTTGGCCCTTTTTTTAGATCTCATTCCTTTTGAGTGTGTAAGGTTATTGGCTGTATTTCTACAAGTTTTTGTTATGTGTGTGATCTCATTACTTTTTCAAGTTCCATTACAAAATTATTTGTTAAAATATAATATTTTATCAAAGTTGATTTAATTTTTATGGTATTAGCAATAACAATAGGATGTAAAATACCTAGGCCCGGATTCATGTACATCCTGGGTATAGGTGGTATAACCATGGTATAACGACGGTATAAGGACTGGTTAAGTCTAGGCAACTCACATCCAATTAAAACTTTCCCATGTAACAACAAACGCACAAACTAATGTTTTTTTACACCTATTTCACTGCATCCACAGCCATGTAAATCATCAGATAATCAAAAGAATATTGAAAATTTTCACCATTTTTTTGTTTTACATTTTCATTCAAAGTGACAGGAGATTGCGTGAGTTTATTAAAAAAAAAGAAAAGGCTTATTATTGCCGTACATTTTGGAATGCCTAGGACTATCATACCATTGTTTTTGTTTATCTACATTAGGCTTTTAGTAATCAAAACTGGTTATTTGTGCGGAAAGTGTGTCAAAAAAAGGTTGTGCTGGCCTAGGGTTGGCTAAGAAAGGCCTAGGGCTTGTCAAACATCTAATGTAAGTACTTATTTTATCTAGTCCATAGCCTAATGGAACTTTAGACCTACAAATGTTGTATTATAACTAGGAAAACGCTAAAGTCCCGCCGCGTTGATGATGAGCTTTTTAAAGTTTTTAGTTTCCGTGGGATATCTTTACTTTTGCAAGTGCTTTGTTTTGCTAACCTACGCATTGTAAGTGATTGTTGTCAAATTTCTTTTGTTACCTGTCAATTGGGATTATTTACCGTAAAAACTTATATTAAAAGCTTTATTTCTATGGATTCTGGCTAACTTTTTTAACTTTTTCTTTTAAAAGGTACTACATCACCATAACCTTAATGTCCATGTATAATATGAACGTTTAAGGCCCCCCCGTTTGGTCAGAATTGGCCCAAATGGCACGAAAATATCGCACCAAAAGTCAAAAAACTTATATTAAAAGCTTTATTTCTATAGATTCTGACTAACTTTTTCCAACTTTTTCTTTCAGAAAGCAATACATCACCATTACCTTAATGTCCATGTGAAATATGACGTTGTAGCCTCACCCGTTTGGTCAGAATTGACCCAAATGGCACGAAAATATCCGCACAAAAAGTCAAAAAACTTATATTAAACCTTTATTTCTATAGATTCTGGCTAACTTTTTCAACTTTTTCTTTCAGAAAGCATCACATCACCATTACCTTATGTCCATGTGAAATATGAACGTTGTAGCCCTACCCGTTTGGTCAGAATCGGCTCAAAGTGTCTCCAAAATTTCGCACTAAAAATCGAAAAAAATCGTAAAAGTGCGATATTCATGAGAAAGATTTCTTCGAGTGTACCCAAAAACGGGGCACGTCTAAGTTCAGAGATTCGAAGGTCCCCTTCAATTTTCATCAAGATCGCATATGCCGTTTGCCCGGAATCGTGCGAACAAACAGACAAAAAAACAAACAAAAAAAAAACAAACAAACAAAAAACAACCGAGCTAAATTTTTGGGGGTCAGTGAAATTGAAGTCTTTGCTTCGCTAATCCAAATAATTTTCTACATCTGGGCCTAGGCCAGGGACGGTTCTGATTTGTTTATGAGAGTATAATGACACCTTTTCTCGTTCCACACACAAAGAAGAAAAATTTAAAATGTCCGCTATTTGTTTACGTATCGCACTTTCCCGCCTAACTCTGCTTGTACCGTCAACAAGTGTCAAGTAACTATAGTTACTTGTTGATTGTATGCCTAGTGTATAAGGCTTATTTTAAAACCTTTATTTGGAAGCCTTCCAGCAAACTTTTTCAACTTTTTTTTTTCAAAAGAGACTATATTACTATAACCTTAATGTCCATGTAAAATATGAACATTGTAGCCCCACCCGTCTGGTCAGAATCGCGGGCCGACGAATTTGATGTTAGCAGTAGCAGTAGCAGTAGCAGTAGCAGTAGCTAACATCCTTAAAGTGATTTTGAGCATGTTTCAAGCCATTTTTTTCACCAAGAAGGAATAATCGTACCCCAATAAAATTTGGTATGTGTTGTCAGGTACCTAAATCCCCTCGATTGTGATAGTTTTCAAGTTCACATCACGTTACATGACGGCTGGTAACACCTCGAAATCACCCCAACTCTGCTTGTGGTATAAGGTGCTTGAGTGTTAGCGCACCGTGGCTTGGCTGCGGCGCCCTAACGGGCACCTAGATTGTTTACTAATCCCAAGTTTTATTTGTTGTAACTTGCAGGCTTTGTATTGTATTGTTTTTTACACAGCTTTAACCCTTTTGGGTCATGTTTTTTTTATATTTAGATGGCGGTGGTACTATTTACTATAAAAACTACATCAAAACACTAAAATGAGTGGGCAATAATACATCAAAAAAATCATCAAACAAAATTTTACCATTTATTTATTTTTTTTTAGTGATTACGTTTTTTGTGGGGTGTAGTTATGGTGCAAAACACCCTTTTATGGTCATCAACTAGTATAGATTCGTTATTATCATAGACCTTTTCTATCTTCATACTAGATTAATGATTTAAATGCTATTTAACATTATGTAAATTTCGTCGGCTAGTTTTCAAATTTATTCAAAATTCATTCAATAAACGGTTTATTACTTACTGCCTCTCTGTAGAATGAAACACACATAGCCAAAAACTTGTAGAACCATCCATGCCAACCTTACACACTCAAAGGAATGAGATCTAAAAAAAAGGGCGCAAGCTCATCACCCTTCCACCTTTGCGCATTCTTATTCATAAAACGTACGCTAGTGTCCCATAACAGCATCCCTCGCCAGAGCTTGGAAAATAGAATTTGCGATTATTAATTTAAACGTATAGTTTATTCCAAGTTCTTTTGTTCTAATTAATTTTAAACGTAAACATGGCATTGCTATTTTTGCCAAGCTTTTTCGAGGATGCTGTTATGGGACACTGTACGTTTTATAATTAGAATGGCGCAAATGTGGAAGGTGTAGATGAGCTTTGGCCGCTTTTTTTTAGATCTCATTCCTTTTGAGTGTGTAAGGTTTGGTCTGTATTTCTACAAGTATTTTGTTATGTTGTGTGATCTCATTACTTTTTCAAGTTTCCATTACAAAATTGTATTTGTTAAAATATAATATTTTTATCAAAGTTACTTAATTTTTAATGGTATTAGCAATACAATAGGATTGTAAAATACCTAGGCCCGGATTCATGTACATCCTGGGGTATAGGTGGTATACCATGGTTAACGACGGTATATAGGACATTGGTTAAGTCCTAGGCAATCCTCCATCCAATTAAAACTTTCCCATGTAACAACAACGCACTAACGAATGTTTTTTTTTACACCTATTTCACTGCATCCACCAGCATGTAATCATCAGATAATCAAAGAGAGATATTTGAAAATTTTCACCATCTTTTGTTTTACAATTATTCTTCAAGGGTGAGTGACAGGAGATTGCCGTGAGTTTTATTAAACAAAAAGAAAAGGCTTATTATTGCCCGGTAGCATTTGGAATAGCCTTAGGAATAATCATACCATTGTTTTTGTTTATCTACATTAGGCTTTGTAGTAATCAAACTGGTTATTTGTGCGGAAGTGTGTCAAATAAAAGGTTGTGCTGCCTAGGTTTTGGCCTAAGAAATGGCCTAGGGCTTGTCACACATCTAAGGGTAAGTACTTATTTTTATCTAGCCATAGCCGAATGGAACGTAGACCTACACTGTTTTGTATTATAACTAGGAACCGCTAAAAGTCCCGCCGCGTTGATGGATGAGCCTTTTTAAAGTTTTTAGTTTCCGTGGATATCTTTACTTTTGCAAGTGCTTTGTTTTGGGCTACGATTGGGTCGGTCATTGTAGTGATTTTGGTTGTCAAATTTCTTTTTGTTATCCTGTCAATTGTATTATTTACCGTAACAACTTATATTAAAGCTTTATTCCTATGGATTCTGGCTAACTTTTTCACTTTTTCTTTAAAGGTACTACATAATCACCATAACCTTATGTCCCTGTATATATGAACTTTGAAGCCCACCCGTGATTGGTTCAGAATTGGCCCAAATGGCACTGAAAATTATCGCAGCCAAAAGTCAAAAACTTATATTAACAGCTTGTATTTCTATAGATTCTGGACTAACTTTTCCAACTTATTCTTTCAGAAAGCAATACATCACCATTACCTAATGTCCATGTGAAATATTAAGTTGTAGCCTCACCCGTTTGGTCAGAATTTGCCCAAATGGCACGACAAAATATCGCACAAAAAGTCAAAAAAACTTATATTAAAACCTTTATTTCTATAGATTCTGGCTAACTTTTCAACTTTTTCTTTCAGAAAGCATCACAATCACCATTACCTTAATGTCCATGGTTGAATATGAACGTTGTAGCCCTACCCGTTTGGTCAGAATCGGCTCAATTTCTCGAAATTTCGCACTAAAAAATCGAAAAAACTCGTAAAGTGCGATATTCATGAGAAATTTTCTTCGATTGTACCCAAAAACGTGGCCCGTCTGGGAAGTTCATAGAGGTGATGGATTTTGGCGTGCACTTTAATCCGTTTGGCTGCATGGTCCCTCTTGGTGCAGCCGTGCATATGTTGTCTCTCTTCATGAGGGTGGATCTCCGAAGATATCAATTGACAGTTGCGGTCACCCTATAGCATACTCGTCTATTGTTGCCCGGGAGATCGTGCGAACAAAAGAAAAAAAACAAACCAAAAAAAAACAAAACAACAAAAAACACACCGAGCTACATTTTTTGTGGGTGGGTGCAGTGAAATTTGAAGGTCTTCATTCGCTCATCAAATAATTTTCATACATCTGGGCCTAGGGCCAGGAACGGTTTCTTGATTTGTTTTATGAGCTTATGCCGTGTTGGGTAATGGCAGCTGTAGATTGATCTACCTCTCTCTTTTGGCGGTCCGTGTTGGTTATCCGCCCGAAGAGACTAGATCAAATAATTTAACAAAGGGGTGTCCGCGTCCTACAGACCTTGGGGTTTGAAAGTCAGATTACAATATAGCTGCATTATCGTTTCTTGTCCCGCCTACAAGCTTTCTGCTTGTAGTCCTCTGGTCAACAAGTGTTCAATATTAACTAGTAGTGTTATCACAATGAGCGCTTTATTTTAAAACCGGTAGTATACTTGTCGATGAGGCCTTCCCGCGAAGCACGATTTTTCTGCATAAACATAGTGATGGAGTATTCTCTTTTTTGTATGTTTTCGAGAGATAGATGTTAACACTATCATAGTACTATATGACCGTTAATGTTTTCCATTTGGAGGCCAAGAGGTTTGTAGATAAATTAGTGACATAATCAGCTGCTAGGCCCACTGCCCGTGCATGGGTGTCAGCTAATCGCGGATAGTAGTCCGACGTTAACGCAGTGTATAGCGATCGTGAAGACTTTCACGCGAGTGACATAAGATATCAGGCGAGGGTAGTGAGGTGGCCTACTGATCAGCGGAAACCCACTCTCTCGCATGAGAACGTGAGCTTAATAGTGTATAATGCATTATGTTTCGATGACTCTCATATTTTTGTTGCCCATCATACCGTTTAATATTGGGAAGCAATTTGGTACATGCTGTTGGGTATCATCGGGGGGTTACCTATTAATCGCCGCCTCCTCGCATTTTTATGTGTGAGTAGAGTGTTGTCATACCTGTTTCCACCGCAGTCATACAATCTGATTCTCACCACGTGATCGTTGCATCGGCTGGTAACACCTATCGACATCACCCCAACTCTGCGTGGTGTATAATAGGTCCTTGAGTGGGTAAGCCGAACCGGGGCCTTGGCTGGCGGCGGCCCCTAACGGGCCCTATGATTGTTTAACTATCCCATTTTTACATTTGTGGTAATTGTAGGTCTTTGTAATTGTTTTTTACACAGCTTTAACCCTTTTGGTCATGTTTTTTTTTTATTTTAGAAGGCGGGTGGTACTATTTATTATCAAAAACTACATCAAGAAACACTAAAATGAGGGGGCTAACATATACATTAAAAAAAATCATCTATATATCCAAATTTTACCATTTTATTTATTTTTTTTAAGTTTGATCGGGAGCGTTTTTTTTGTGTGGTGTAGGTATCGTGTGCAAAACGCCCTTGTGCGGATCTAGTCCGACAAATGACCGATAGGGTAAAATCATGTTGACCTTTAGTTTTGTGATCTAGGTTTTTAGGGCACAACTTTTGTTCACGACATCCTATTATTATTACTGAGGAAATGCTTTTTTTAGTCTGCATTGTGGATGAGCTTTTTTTTTTAAGTTTTTAGTTTGTGTGTGATATTTTTTCTGTTTGCAATGCTTTGTTTTGCTTGCCGTGACACGGTGCGTTGTGAGATGCGATTGTTGGTCAAGTTTCTCTTGTTACTTTGTCCAATTGTTATTATTTACCGTAAATAAACTTTATATTTATAAAGCTTTAGTGTGTCTATGGATTCTGGCTACTTTTTCAATTTTTTTCTTTCAAAAGGTCACATCACATCACCAATACCATATGTCCGGGCGTATAGTATATGGAACGTTGTAGAAGCCCCACCGTTTGGTCCTAATTGGCCAAATGCCACAAAAAATATCACACAAAAATGAAAAAAACTTTTTTAAAAGCTTTATTTTGCTGATGGATTCTGCTTTACTTTTTCAACTTTTTTCTATTCAAAGGTACTATACAATCACCATATACCTCTTAATACCCATAGGCTATAATAGGAACGTTGTAGCCCACCCGTTTTGGGTCGTGTATTGACCTAGATGACCACGAAAATATCGCATAAAAAATCGAAAAATAATGCGAAAAAGTACAATATTCCATGAGAAATACGTGTGTGTCTTCGATTGTACAACCAAAACAATACACCTCTAAGGTCAAGTAGAAATTTCGAAGGTCCCCTTTCGCTTTGGTTATCAGAGTCGGAATATGCCGTTTGCCTGGTAGAGTAGCAAACACATGACAAAAAAAACAATCGAGGCTAAATTTTTTGGGGTCAGGTGAAATTGGAAGTCCTTTTCGCTTCTGCTCATACCAATATAATTCATTATTATTTTATATTTAACGTCTATCCTATTAAGTTTTATAAAAAAAACTGATTTCTCATAATCAGGAGATTAGCAATCGTATAGAGTTTAGTTATGAATTGTGCCAATACTTTATTTACTCAATAGACAGTCTCAAGAAATGCGCCCCACACTACTGTCACCACTCAAATTTTTAAAGAATAACTGTTTGAAAATGGCTTCTCATATCGACCATACACCCTACTGTTTCTAAACTTGATAATTTAATATCCCCGATGGGGCGTATACTCGCATAATACAGTAGTTTTTGCAATGTGTGTATGCGAACCCAAATGATGCCTCATGAGGTTACCTGCTGTCCCTGCAGTCATTTCAACATATTTTGCAGTTTTCCGCCTCTTGACCGAGAGGGGAGGTAGGCCGTCATGCTGATGTTTTGTTGTTGAACAGAACGCGAGTAGTTCCTTCTGCTGACAGTATGACGTGCAGCCATTTTTTCTACCTGAAATACACCATTACATTTCATTTAGTGCGAGTTGAATCTAACTCTGTAATTCAAACTCTCCCAAGAACTTGAAGAACCGTCTCGCCGTTTGAAATTTGAAAATAAAAACTATGATAAATTATTCAATGAAGTCTATAGCCCAGATCTTCTGTAGAACTTGATCACAACTAACTAACTTTATCCAACATCATTTAATTAAAGGAGTTAAAAAAGGAGGAAGGAAGATTTACGTAGATGGGAGTATTAGAACAATATTTTTGTAAGTACCAGTGCGAGTCAGTGACAAACAAAATAAAACAATGTTCACACATAAATTGTGTCAAAGCTTCGCCTTGTGTGTTGAATTTGGCCCAGTAAGCCTATGTAGGTCTACTACTGTAAAAGATCAGTACATAGAGGCCCAATTTGGCTGGCATAAAACCAGCGTTTTGGCCTGCTGTGCGTTTTAACCGTTATCTCACTCAACCTGAAGTATAGCAACATCGTGTGGAGGGCGTGGTCAGGGGTTTGACGTGGGGTTGACGCGTGCCTTATGCCATGAAGCACACTTATATCGCTTGGCTAGAGCAGACTAGGTTTCAAAAGACTTTGTTGTGACAGCTTCGGTTCTCCTTGACGGCGCCGTCTGCTCGGCAGTCCCGGGTTTAGTGGAGAACCTATACAGACTGTCCCAGTTTACACTGTCCCTTTTTGCTCGGTTGGGCAGTAAAGGCCGTTGGGTCCCCTTTGGTACTTTTCGAACAGTAGTTTAAGGATGCATATTGTGCCGGTACCGTTTGTGTCGGGTTCACCTGCCTCCCCATTCTCTATTAATTTGCACTAGTGGATTTACGATTTATCCTCGCCTTGCACATTATAGAGACTAAATAAAATAATAAGATAATAATAGTAATAACACTAATAATTAATAATAATTTCAAACTTAAGGCTGGCTTCGTGCGGACCCGGTAAATAATTAACACAAAGTTCACTTGGTCAATACGCGTAATACGTCAAGCCATGCCATAAAGCCGCATTTTGCAGCTTGATGTGCGGGGACAAGACGTGTCAAATATGTCCCGCGACCCTTAGTTTAACTTCTGTGGTTGTGTGTGTGTGTAATAATTGGATTGTGAGCTGATAGCGAGCATAGGAGGCGAGAGGGATCTCATTTCATCTTACAGCCTAGAGAAACAAACCGGATGTTTTTTTTTTTTTTTTTCTTTTTTTTGGCTGTATTAGTTGTGTGTTTGTGTCAGCAACGAGTCCGGCTAAACCGTTACTCCAATTGCGCTATTACCATTTTATGGAGGCCTTTGAAATTCTCTGAACTTAGTACTGCCTACGTTGTTGAGCGCAATCGAAAATATTATTTCTACATGTAAATCGCATTTTACGATTTTTTTTTTTTTTTTTTAAATTTCTTTGACCTTATAACACCTACATGCTTTATTCCGATTTTAATGATTGTTTTCACGAGAACCATAATTTTTATGAATTAAGATATTCGTGTGAAATTTTGAGCGCATTTGAAATTTACTTCTCTGAAAATCGATAATTTTACGGGTTTTTTGTTTTTTCTTTTTTTAAAATCACTTCATATCGTATATTTGACTTTTAACATACCTATCCTTGTTGCTTTATTCTATCCTTTAGTTAGTGGATGATTCGAATTTGTTGGGCACAGATTAACCTTATTTTCATTGATATATCAGATTTATATCTTCATGTGGTGTGATACATATTTATGGTAGGGGTATCTTCGCGCAATCGAATGAATTTTTTATAGCATAATCGCATATTTTAATAGCGTTGTTTTTTGTTCTTTTTTAAAATTATCGAGTTATTAAAAAATACAAAATCTAGATGTGTACAAAGTGTTTATGTTTTCTTATATTGTAATTTTATGATATTATTTTTAATCCTCAAATATCTTCCGACTTAGATAATGATGTATTTGTCACAGAGCAGATAGCATGTAATAATGCCGCTTAACCATGGCAGCTCAATGCACTAATTACACGCTCGATGGATGTATTCTGCTCCCAACACCGCGGTGCGGGACTTAAGCGTGTTCCTAGTAATAATAATTAATATAATAATATAAGAGTAATAATATATAATATAATATAATCATAATAAATAATCTAATAAGAAATAATAATAATAATAATAATCCTAATCATTAATAATAATCATATATAAAAAAATAATACATAAATAATAGCGAAGGATGTTGATGAAGCAAGACCTCATCACCGCCCTGAATTGAATGATCATGTGGAGAAAGGCAGTGTTTTTAATTCTTTTTTAAGTGCCGTTTGACTTTTATAATACTCAATTCACTAATATAATGGTGACTTGGGGACATGATATAGAATAATTTGTTATCTAGAACTAGAGGATAAAAATAGGTGGACTAATCGAAGTAACCGCTAGGTGGTGATGTTTCTGTATTGGAATCATTTATACAGACCGGACCCTAGATCGCTCTGGACACTAACTGAGACTAGCGCATTTCAAATGGAACTAGAAGGATATGAACATTTCGTGTGATGCCGTAGCGTTTATTGTAGGGTAACGTTAGTAGAGGACGTGTTTTTATAATAGGTTAATCGACAAGAGCTCCATTAGGGAGTTTGTTCGTGAATTGAAGCCATTTTTAGAATAGTGAACAGAGAATAGTCTGACCAAAGTAAGAATTTAGTTTAAAAATGCAAAAATGTTACCAGTAACCTATTAATAATAGATAAAACCGCTAAGTGAAAGAACAGAACTACATCAACGCTACGTCAAAGTATGATACGGCAATAATCAGCAGAGGACATGCGAAAGAAGCAGACTCACTTCATACTGCCAGAGCTACTAGACTTAAACCAGAAATACCGGTATTTCCCTACCTGCAGTAGAACTATTCAAATCTACCAGTACACGAGCCGTTATAACTTTCCAGACAACCAGAAAACGTTCCAGACCTATCAGAACGTCCAGGTACGAACCAGTACATCCGATTTACCATAACGTCCAGGTGTGCCTACCAGAACATCATCTATACCTCCCAGTACGTCCAGTGCCTTACACTAGCTGTGACGTCCTAACCCAATACAGAAATACCGAATACCAACCAAGATAGTCAATGATATCCTCACAGACAGAACTGACGTCAAACACGAAGTAGGTTGTAGATAGTGCATATCCTGGATTCATAGAAATACACTGACATGATCAATCTAATAGAACAGAAATGCTCCTAGCTTTAGCGTATTTACACAGCATGTCGGAGTTTGCGTGCGCGATCCAACCAACAGAAGACCATACACATGCGCTCAAGCCAAGCATACGTTCAAGAGGAAAGGGGGAAGACGCGTTGTGTGTACAACATAATGAACTACACATATTTTTTCAGATTACACACAAGAACGAACCTATCATTTGCAGACGTCATGGTGATTGGAGGCGTGGGGGCGGTCAAATCTGGGGCGTCGATTTAGTCTATGTGGACCTTCGGCTGTTAGCAGTGGTGTTGAGAATAAGTATATTGGTTGGGGCTTAAAGTCGAATATCTGGCCACATCGTTCAGTAAGTACATATCACAAGTGAGTGGACAGTAGGTAGATATAGGTTCACCCGTAATATGTGTGTAATGATGCGGCTAAAGACGTTTGTGTGAGTCGTGGTAGAATCGTGCTGTGAGACTTCGTGAGGTGAGATATACGGGTGGTTCGAGCGAGCTGCGAACATTACCATGGGTCTAATCACAGAATCTAAAATGTGGTGATATAAGTCGATTACTGCTAAAATTAGTTGATAAGTTATTTCAAGGGTTCCTAGTGCAAAGCATTACGACTAAGCTTACGATAATTCCTTTCACTGAATATTATTATGATATAGCCTTATAATACTACAAATAGTAAGTGCTTGAGATTAGCTCTCTATAGCTACAAGAATTTAAAAAGATATAAAGAATGGTTAGTATTGGGACTAAGAGGACATGAAACCCGGGAATCTGGTTGTAATAATGAGGTAAACGTGTGGCTGAAAACAGTTTTATTCTGTATGTGCTTACGCGTTAGGTACACGCCAGAAGAGGAAGAATGTTCAGGTTGCGCCCTTGCGGGAAATTGCTGGCTCAGACTACTCTACTCTAAGTGCATAGCAGAGCGATAACTAGAATGAGATTTTTGGACGGTATAGTGGGGGAACCCCGGTAGGACGACAACGCAGGATGACAAAATGGATTCAAGATGAACTGAGCTAGGATGTAGCGATTAATTCGGATTGATATGAAATTTCGAAGGTATAACGTATATGCTTGATGAAATTTAAATCGACATCAGCTTGTTCTTATAGCGTCGACGACTATATGCTGGAATAGCACACGCAGGTATATTTTGATAAGTATTCATAAATTTTTGGTGTATATAGGAAATAATTCAGTACCCTCGCCATAATCAGTTAGATAACAAATGTCTCACTGATGTTTATAAATGGAGTGTATAAGATGGTAAATAGACCACTGTCATTCTCTGTTACTGAAGGAGTGAGGGTAACAACATTTCTCTAGCAAAATGTGTGAGGACAATGTTAGCGAGCAGAAGAAAGCGTCAGGTAACTTAGTCGGAACCAGCTCCAATAAGACATGGTTCGTATCCAAGAACTGATATATAGTAATATTGACTTCTATTTGCAGATGAACTGGGAATCCATAAAAGCTAGTTGTTAATCTATCTGCGATATTTAGACGTCATAATATCATAGCCGAGGATAAAGCAAAATAGGAATGCGCTCGTTATGAGAAGCTTCACGGGATCTATGTAAAGAACACTTGATTATTCTCGTGATATGCTCTACTTGGCCTAAGTTGGAGATCAGGCCTGCCAATAGACAATGGAGGCCATGAATTGCCTCACGCGTAAACTAACATTTGACTAGGCATGAAAAGGCCTTTGACTCAACACCACACACTTGGTGGCGTATTCGATTGTGTGTGTATGTCTGATAATAGATCAAACCAATATTGTAACCTTTTTTGGAAGACAGTAATGGGACATGGAGAACAACACTAAAACTAAATATGAAAACCAGCAGATACTAGCAGATCCAATACAATTTAAACGTGGCTTTTCCAAGGGACTCATTAAGTAGCAATTATGGTTTTTGTCTGTCAATTACACCCACTGTCACATATGCTTACGAATGCGACATACGGATTTAAAATGAAGGACATATGTTGTATGGGTCACACAATTTTCCCCACCTTATTTCTACATGGATGAACACCTAAATTTGTATGCATCAATTTGTGCCTCAACTAAACTCTAGTCAAGGGTACGAACATTAGAATTTATCAAGATTCTGCATGGAGTTTGGAGTGACAAATGTAAGACGCTACATATCGAAATAGGTGTTAAGGTTACACACAGCATAAGATTTACCAGCTAGATGACTTGGAAATAGTATTGGAGATAATGGACATAACGATTTACAAATATTTAGGATCGCGTACACTGCCAGAATTGACATAAAGTTATAAGCAAAGATGACTAGTACATACCAAGAAACGACTAAAGATCCTACATCCTCATACTCAACTACGTAAACACAATATCACGAGCATAAATACATATGCTGGTACCAGTATCTGACATATTCATTCGGAATTCATTAAATGGACGCATCGACAGACATCCACTTGGCGTTGGAAATATTTTAACTTTACTACACTTGACTCAAATCTAGCAGAGATACATCATCCTAAATCAGCAATTATAGAGAGTATGTGACTTCTATCACTTTCTCTCTAGAGAAAAAGGAGGACGGGCCTAATTTTCTGAACACTTAATCTTATAAACCTAAATAGAAATTCTTAAGATCAAAATATTTTTTTTACAAAGACACGCGAAGCCAATCCACACTTCCCATATGGGCTGTGTCGTGCTAGCATGACAAATCATTAACTCCACTCACACAAATCTAGGCAATACGAAAAATGGTCATCTAACAAGGGAAACCTCATACTGACGCTTCAAAAGACACGTACGTCTCTCAGAAAGAAGACCCTACACAGAGACATTATGATTGACTACCCAAAGGTCACGTAGATTATTAAAGCATCAAATAGGTGTTAAACAACGGGGAACTATTTGGAGAAACAGAAGGGTTTTTATGATATGTGCTATTCCCAAGACAGTAAGTGGTTCATATTTGCGACCAACAATATTAGAAAAAATACATTAAAAAAGTACACAGATGGCGCGAGACAAGTAAAACGGATCATGAGAAAATGTATGCGAAGGGGTTGACACAATCGAACACTCATATCCGGTGTGCAAGTCACTTGTCAACAGTGATTTACCTCTACAGACATAACCAAGTAGCTAAACTTATTCATCAAAACTTAGCAATCGACTGTAGCATACTCATTGACACACACACACCTTACTGACCAAATACAAACCAAGTGACAGTACTATATACCAGTAAAGATTACACAAATTATATTACGAACCCAACAGTTATACAGGTAAAACCGAAAACGATACATCACAACAGCCGCGGATTTAATACATAATGACAAGAAAGAAACAAGAAACTACCCTTATCGACGTTGCTCATCCCATTGTTGCCATTAACGTCGAGACCACGGTGTAAGAAAAAACTTGACAAGTATATTGAAATACTTGCACTTGAGATCAAGATAAGATGTCGAAATCGAAAAAGGTAAATTAATCCCATTCATTATGGCAGAGGGGAGCGCAACTTCATGTATACGAAGAAGTGCTACAAATGATCAGCATTAAAACAACTAGATCTTCAACCCAATGTATATCATCGCAGACTCACAAGCATTAATACTCACCCTTGTAGAAGGTTCGTAAGTTTCTAAACTAGAATGATATACTTCAGCGAGTATTTTCGAGACAGCTTCCATCCTGACATGGTTTTCGGGTGGTTTCCTATATTGCCGAAGAGCAAATATTGCTAGGATTGCGACGAGAAATCGCCACGACCGTTACACCAGGCAGAAAGAAAAACATCATCACAACGATATTTAGAATTTATATCAATGACTTATTTTGGGGGTGTAGATGTTAGACAAAAAGTAATAATTATGTAATAGGTACCCATGGAAGTACTTGGACGTAAGTCCGTACAACATGTTAGCCTCGCGGTTTTTTAACGGTTTGTATGAAATACATCTCAATAAAATAATAGATGTTCATACTGATAGAAGAATGTTTAAATAGTTAGCCTACTCCGGTTTTTAAACCGGATTTTTGTATGAAAAATACATCCGAATAAATAATAATAATAAATATTAATAGCTCTTTAATAGCAATAAGACTTTAAATGCATAATTCAAAATTATCATTCAATCAACTACAAAGTTGTTTTGTCAAATTCCAAATTTCCACCACTTGTTTTTTCATACCTGGAGTGTTGTCCTGTTTGATACGGCATGTGTCTAGGATGCGCTGTATCTGTGCTTGAGGTTAATTTGGATAGTAGCCGAGTTGCCTTCGTGCACGGCCCAGCGTGCCGGGCGCTCCAATTGCCTGAAACATGAGGGTGATCTGTCAACGCTACACTTTGGATCACAGTGACCGTCTTTGTCAAACAAAGTTTCTAAATGGCACCGATAAACAAAAAGGAGATGACTCATGAATTTCAATTACCTACGGTAGTAGATAGTTTATTCTCAGTCATCGGAGGAAGCAGTGTGTGGGGGTAACTACAGGGGGCAACGGGAGAGGGCAACAACTTTTATTCAATATGAGTGTATATTGGGTATGAGATAATATAATGAAATATTGATTTTATTTTTCTTATTTTGCAATTTTTTTCATACTCTTTTTATAAGTAATTTCGTTCCTAAAAACTTTTTTTAAAATACTGCAATCACACTCTTAGGAATCGAAAAAATTCTCGAGGGATGTGCCATACTGTGGCAGGCTACCTCCCCAAGCCCCCGTTGTGTTCTCAACGTGTACTTTTCCCAGAAAGAAGCTTAGACCCATGATTATATTATTTTGGGATCACACCCCTCTGCCCACCTACCCCTTCACCTTGTGTTGTGCTTGACACCTTATGGAGGTCAAATCTTTTTTGTGTCATCTGGCGGGTTGCCGCAAAGAACAAGATACTATTTCGCTACTTTTAGGTATAAATCCATTAATACTGTAAAAATAATCATGCTGAAAATACTTTATACCATCGATCTTTGTTTTGCGGGTACGAGGGGAGTTATAAAACGTGGGCACTCAGGGTGTTTTGAGAAGCCAGGGTGACGTTCGGACTCGAGTTTAGGCAGAAGGGTTTCAACGTCAAGGTATAGTGTTGTTTGCTTAAATCAGAGGATCGAACAGGATGGAACCGTCTTGTGGAATTGCTGAAAGACCAAGGAAGAAGAACGACGGAGCTGCCAGGAAAGAGGCCACAAGAGCTGATAAAGGGCAGGATAAAGAACGAAGACTCGGAGGTTCCAGGTTCGTGAGATACCCACGCAGGTGTTCTGAGATTTAGCTGCCAAAAGATCGTTTTTGTCTCCATAATCCAGTACAGAGGGGATTAATTGGTGACAACCCATTCATGCTAACTATCATTCGGGATCAAAACCCACGGTTCACCGACATACGATGGCACATGGATGAACCTAAGAGCTGAGTAGGTAATATGAATGATTAGTAATCCCCTACTTAGTGATCGATATCATTGGATACTTCTACCCTGGTACATTGTTCCCATAACGTTCAGGTATTATCTCAATCATAGTCTCTACGTCAACTGTCGTGGAATACGTGGGGGGGGTTTTTGTTTAAAAAAAAACATGGCCTGCAAGTTATGTTGTTGCTGGGGGGGGGGGGGTGCCCCTTGTATGCCATTTGACATCACCGCTCTATACAAGGGTCCACCAACACTCATTGCCTTACTCATATACCGTATTCACGATGTATCGGATTTAGGCCGCCCTTCTAGTAATGGGCCACTCCCCAGTTTTGGTGACCACTAACCTTTATAGTTTTAACGTATCTATTCCTATTCGGTTAAAAAATACTGATTTACAAAGGAGGAAATTTCCAGTAACAGGTAAGTTATAGACCCACTTTGACAACCCCACCCCTTTTGTACAATGAAGAAAATGGTGATAAGTGCCTTTAAAATACACAACACGGAGTTAGCAATTTTGGTGAGACTAGACATAATATAGAATAAGAGTGTGTTTTGCTGCTTCAATTCGTGCAATACTAATGCAAATTACACCATCTGACACCAAAAAAAGGATTTTAGAAACATACCAAAGTTGGTTATTGTGATGCAAATGCTCATATATTGGTTTTGCCATAAGTAGTGACCTTGAAATGAGTGCAAGACACCTTTATGAGATTAAAAACAAGAATTTTACAGCTTCCGTGGGTACAATTTATAACTACTATAGTTTGGTCATTGTGATGCTTTACACAACGCACATGTTTTTCACCAATAGACAATAATATGACATTGTGAAGGAAAAATTTTTCCAGGGGGGCTACCCCCACTTAAGACCGTTGGGGGGGAGGGAGAGGTAGAATCAATCTATAAACTAGATACAAACGCCAAAGTTGTTGTTAAAACGAGTGAGTGGCCATGTGTTGAGTACCCCTTTTACATTACTTTTCTTCCCCCTACATATAGGCCCTTGACCTAACACTAGAACCATTAGCCTAGAGAGGTCGAATTGGTCTTACACCTCGGTTTGCACGTTCGCCCATCCTTGTTGTACTACCCTAGCTTAACTTTAATAACAAAGAACATTATTTATACTATAATATAAATCTTCATAAGCTATACAATGTGCTAAATATTGTCCTGTGGTGGGTGGTACGTCGCCGCGAACATGACTCGCTCACAGACGTCGTCTAACAACACTTTTTATGGCGGTGTCTATAGGTTATACTTTGGCTTAAAGCGCCTCTTAAGGCCGCTTTACACTGAGAGATTGAAAAAGTAAAAAGTAAAAAGTGAAAGAACCGGTGAGGAAGAGAAAAAGAAATCCCGTGGTCGGAAAGATTTTGTCTCACATGTCCTAAATATTGTAACTTTAAAAAATCTATTAGACATGTTTTGAAATGCATACTAACGCAGTTTGTAGTTCTACTTGCCTTCTGATGACAATACTATGGAAAACGATTAGCCCAGTTACGAAATGCGTGAAAATATTGCAAGGTTTACTCATCTACGAGCGGAATTTGGGGGGTAGCCTTGACTCCCAACATCGACAGACCTTGCATTGTGGCACAGGGTCATTTTCACGGGCCAGGTCCGAAAACGATACGAAAAATAATCTTTTCAAAATCTAAAACAAACCTTTTATCGTTAAAAATAATTTTAACACTCAAAACATTGGAAGTCTATTTTTCTAGTTTATCAATTTTCTTATCGGGTTTTACCAATCCCAATGAATCTTTGCTGATTTTGTTAGCAGTTCTCTCATAAGACTCGACCCATCGGATGGTCTGTTTAAAATTTTAGCGCAATATGTTCAGCGTTCCGGTGATTTTCAAACGTAACACACACACACACACCCATATTGCCAGCACGGTGCGAAGTACCGGCAGAAAACAATTAGGGCCGTTTACGTCGATGATTGGGGGTGTGGAAAATCACTACGTTCGCTACGCTCATCAAGGAGGGTAAATGAGTTTCGTTGCAATAAATTAATAAGGTTTTGAATGCCTGGTATGCCCACTGTTTTTGACAAATGGCTTTTGCAATAATTTGCGTGCCCTTTACTCTGACTATCCTAAGATTTTTCTTATAACTACGTATATGGTTAAAGATATAGGCTGGATGCCTATATTGTGCATGAGTGATGGCCAACCTACTAGTTGATGCAGCCTCATTATACAATTTTCTCAATGTCATGATATAATGGACTGTTTAGGCAAGCTTTTTATATCTCATTGGTTGCTTATCTGAATGCCAAGGGAAAGCGACACCGGAGGAGGTCATCCTGTGCCCCCCCGCCCCCCCCGCCACGCAATAAGGCCACCATTATATTAATATTAGCACGATAGCGGTTAATTGATTGTAATTATAACTGGTATCTCTTCACTGCACTCAGGTGAGTCCCAAGTAGTGCCTAACTCGCAGAGGCCTCAACCTTCCCAGCACCCGCGACGTGGATCCTGTGAATTGGTGTGTGGTGATCCATGAGTATATTGATATGCCGCTGCTGTCCTCTTGCGTTCGGCTTTATTGTGTGTTGTAGTTGTGTATGATGTTGATGTAAAACAGGAGTCTGATAGCTTTTGTGATCCTCTCTCACATCGATCAATCTGCTATTAGTGGTAGTGTGTGTGTGTCCTATGGTGATGGGGTGATACAGCTAGTATGTGTAGCTGAGCGGTGAGATACTAGTAACTTTTTATGAAGTCGAGCTGACTTTTTTGCTTGTGAGTGGAGAGTGATTCATATATGAGAGAATACTATGAAGAAGAATAGTATTACTTAGAATAAGTCTATGATATGTTTATGAATTTCCTGGCTAATACTTGCAATTTTGTGTGTCTATTTTTTTACAAGACCTGATCGCATAAGTGTGAACAGATGTTACCATAATCAAGATTGACTACGGGCATGATTAGGAGATCATCCAGGAACATTTTGTTCAAGTTCATTGAGTTTTTCGTGTTGGTGCCTTGGGAGAAAAATCTACATAAATTAACGAAATTATGGATTTTTGTAATTGCGCGCAATTTTGAGCATTTATATCGAGCTGTTTCACCTTGATCTTTGTGCTGACTACAAGTAGAAAAGGAGTGTGAGACATAACTGAATTTCATTGTGGGCTCGTATGTAAGCGGACGGACGTTTCTAATGATCACACCCGCTTGGTAAATGTAATTACTACGGCCTCTAATTCTGCTCCTGTTTGTGACACCATGTGACCACTAGACTATACCCGACCATCATCTGATTGTGGATTATAATTACGTAAGTGTGGTACGGGATATTATATATCCTTTTAACGCAGGTGTTGATAACAGGTGCATAGTTTGAACACTCGGTGTGCTCGGTAAAAACTGTATGACGATTCGTTGTGTGTGTGGAGTGAATGTGTTTGTCTTAAATGTCCTCAGCCCATATTGACTTTAGGCCTCACAGCGCAGGCGCTCCTTGGGAGGTTTACCTAGGGGTCTTCTCATCTTACTTCACTGTCCGCAACGCTCATATACGATTGGGCAACGGGTGTCCTTTATTATGATTAATGTGTTTTGATGCATTCGCGGTTCGTATACATATGGCAATTGGAGCGAATTACTCCGTCGGACCTGACAATCCTATTGCCTGTCATCACTATCTTGCGTCCATGACTAGGTAGAAGCTGGTATATTGTGCAATGATGAGTAGTTTACATTGTTGTGGTGGCCTGTACACTCTGGTTCATGGCTACATCTACCGCTATTGGAGTAGTTGTGCCAGTCTATCTCTAAACGAGTTGGTACAGGTAGTAGGGCTCGTAAAGAGAGGGTGCACAGTGAATCAATTTAGAAAATTAGCTTCTTTAAATACAATTAATAAAAACTTTATTAAAGAGATGTAATTTTAACATAGGCTACTAGAAGTAGTAAATCTTCTTAAGCATTTTGCTATTTTTGATTTACTAGATTTTTTGTTCTATGCACTCTCCTAACATAAAACCTACACACTCGTTGAAAACAGTTCCACACCGCAGCTCACAGTGTAGTAGGCCTACCATACCCTACCTTGCATAATGTGTGATGAAGATGGTTCTTCTCTCCTTGTGAGCTTACTCTACCTGTCCGAGATATCCGCTACGGTTGACTTGACATTGGCCGACGGCTTCCTCGGTCGTCTGTAGGGTACGGTGGAGCGCGTGTATCGTGGCCGCATACCCGGCTCACCTCCCAGTCTAGGCCTCACGACCTTCTTCCAGTCCTCCTTGCTCCGCCTGCGCATTCAAACACACGGGGTAAACCTCATTGTTTATTTTATTTACAGAACAAATAAAGTCGTTGTTGAAAACGAGTGAGTGAGCCATGTGTATAGTACCCGGCTATCATTAACCCAAACTGGGCCTAGATCCGCCTTAAGGTAGCCTATATGTAGGAAATTGGATGTTTTCCCGAGGTACTCAACCTTGGCTCACTGCGATCGTTTAAGCACACGACATTGGTGCCGTTTTCCCTAGTTATTTAATTGAATATACAAAATGCGAAATCGTGTTCGAAACGGTATTAGTCGTGAAAACATTAACCTTTTCCACGGTTCAAAGAAAATCACTTAATTTTTATTTCCCCATTTATTTTTAACACCTTTCAAAATAATATGTGGGTGTAAAAAATTAAAAAAGTTATAACTAACGGGCATTGAACCCCACCCTCCGTGCGATATGCTAAAATGCTTACCTCCCCCTTGGCGCATCTTGCTACTAACCAATGCTTATCGATATTTTAAATCACCATTTTTTTTATTTTTTGTAGGGCGTATAGTCGCTAATGGGATCTAGCTGATTTTGTTAACAGTTCTCAGTACAACTCGTACTGGATGTCTTTAATTTTTCAGACGCAATCTGTTCAGCAGTTCGGCCTGTGATATTTTGTACATACAGACAGGACACAACAGAATGAGCCGTTTGAGTTGAATGGAGACCTCAGTCGCTCCGCTCCCGTCATGTTAATAATTTAAAAATCTTGGTGGTATATTAAAAACGGTAATACCTACATTTAAAATTATTTTGGAAAAATTTTAATTTATAAGTACCAAATTTCTGTGTGTGGCACTGATACGACTGTGAATGACAATTCATGTTACTTAGGCTAGCTACTGAAATTGTCACACGTGTTTTGTTATAGATTTTATCTTAGTTCCACAAAATATCATTTGAGTCTATAGAAATTACATTGAAAATATAAATGGGGGTCCTATGTGTCGGGCTTGCCACCTACCCAAAAAAATGAGGTTGTCCCATTCTTTTATTTTATAGATTGATTTGCTGAATTTTATGAGATTTTTTAAGGGGTAACAGTATAGGACTTCCTGGGTAATTTTGTGAATGAAGTGACTTATCCCCTGTAGCATTTAAAAAAAGTATTGAAACGTACATTTTATTGACAGAAACCAAAGTTTGTGTGGGAGGGAGATAAAGTTTCCCAGGCCCCACCCGTTTCCTGTCAGCCATTCTCTGTCTCTGAGGTTGTTTGTTATTGACTTGTTTGTTTGACCTCATGTCTCGTGTTCCCGTCTTAGACCGACAATTCAGCTGGCGGATCAATGGGCGGGGGGAGGGGGGGGGGGGGGGCGTAAGGGCGGGTCGAGAAAATTTTGTATCGTTTATTTAACGTCTATCCTATTCCGATTAAAAGACTGATTTCCAAAGAGGACACTGAAAATCTATATTAGCATAGATGCATCACCCAACAATGACTACGGGCTATACATTCAGTTAAATTTTTGAAATACTAATTTTACAACACATGTATAAAGATACACAATTTTATTCACGGGGGCAAACATGATATTACGTACTAAAATGTATGATATGCGTAATCAGATCTAACGAATCAAGGTCCCCCCCCCCCCCCCTCCCATGTACAATATCCTGGTGGCTGCTTTGTGATCTGACTGCACTGTGCTGATTGCATCTTGATAGCTTGGAGGCGCGCCAGAGAAAAGGACCATCTAAAAATAGTTCCAACACAAAAACCCTAAAGTGCTCGCGAGTCGAACGAACGAATACGAGGCCAAGGTCGCGTACGCGCCGGCCTTGTGAAGCCACGAAATGTTTTTAGTTATCATCGTCTACTCGTTGGGTTTGTTGCCTCCGCTCGTGTATACCGAACAAAGCCCACTGTCCACTTACAGGTTTTACTTGAGTTGACCGGACTGCTTTGATCTGAACCTCCATGATCCTTCCCTACTTCAAAACAAATTTGCACATCTCACTTAGACAGTGACCGCCTTTGAACCATCTTATCCCCCCCCCCCCCCACACACACAGAAAAACTTGTACTTTCACAAGTTTTCAACAGTCACCAACAGAAAAGTTCTTTGTGAAAATATATGCTACGTTTCCCGCAAGCAAAAGATTACAATTCAGTACCTGTTTCATGGAAACCTATCCAGGGAAAATTATTTGAATGACACCCTGTGGTTTTATTTTCTTTGGTGTTGGAATTATTACGCAGGAGGGAAAGTGTCTGTATTTATTTGTATAATTTCTCTCGGAACCCTCCCTTGTTCTACATCAAAGTAGTGTTTAGGGTACTACTTCGTGTTTGGGGGTGGGGGGGTGGGTCCACTCTTTTTGCGAGGCCATTCACTATATTTTTGTGACTTGTAGCATATTTTGGAAATATAAAAACTGCGGTCGACTTGAATAGGCTTTTAAATTAAAATTAATATAATTACTGGTAAATACGCCCTACATATTGTAAAACATAAACGCGCTTCGCCCCCCCCCCCCCACCCCTACCAAACTACGATTTCATACAACAAAGCAGTCGTTAAAAAGCTTTTGGACCGCCCCCCCTCATACCCAAACTGGAGGAGTTTCCCACTTCCCCAATACACTTAACGATCAGAAACCCTGGGGAACACTTTGCCAGAATTGCACGGGGGTGGGAATCGACCCGTAGGCGTCTCGGAATCGGAGTCTTGTGCGCGTTACGCTTGAGCTATCCAACTATCGGGTGAATGAGGAGTTTTGTTTGTGAAACTAGGGTGACGGAAAAGAGGTAGCTGCCCGCCAAGGGAGCCACGGAAGGCGGCTAGGCGCAGGTGCCAGCCATGTCAAGGGGTCATTATGCCCCCGGTGAGAATGTTAGCTCCGTACGTACATGACGTTGCGTATGAAATATCCACAAACCCCGATTTTAGACTTCGTCCACGATGTGCCCCCGTGTTGGTCCCGGGGTAGAATATACGGGGTGGCCAGAGCATTTCCTCTGCCTAGTCGTATAACTAGCGGATACGGATATTATTCGCGAAACATAGGAGTCTTATCTGCTGGCCGGCTCGCCGGCGACGTGGAAACTCTTCCTCCGCCCTTCCCGTGACTGTAAACGTTCTGTCAAGTAGAGTGTGGTGTCCTCCCCACATCCCCTGGGCTAGAGTGGCCATCATTGTTACTGAACGGTTGAAGTGAAGCGCCCTACCTATATTGTCAGCTTACCATACCACGCCTATTATTGTGCAACAACTAACAGAGCACTTGCACTAGGCCTGGCCTACACCTCCTACTCCAACGATTATCCTCCATGATTACTAACCTGCCAGGTGCCGAACCCCAGCGCCGTCATCGTGGCTCCTGGAGTATAGTGGATCTGCCTGGTTGCACTCCCAGGCTGCTCTTGATAGGGGCTGAGGCTACGTTGCCAACACTACGACGACGATTGTGAAGCAGTGGTGGAATTCTGGCAGAGACGGTTAGAGCTCTGTGCAGTGGGAGTTCCCGTGCTCGACTGACTGTACTGTTTGGGTTTAAGCCGGCGGTTTGTTGTTGGCCTTGCTTCGAGGAGCCGGTTGATTCTCTCAGTCGATAAAAATGTGGCGAGCGAGAGAGAGGTAAGAAGTGAAGTGAAACACAATTTGTCCTAACACCGTTCTAGGTCTACACCAACTAACTAGCAGACACTACACTTTTTTTTTAAATTCTATTGTACGTTTTACTACCATAACCTCCCTCCCGATCTCCCCATTCTTATTAAATAAAGATCTAAATATCATGTTCTTTACAGCTAGCATAGCAAACACACTGTAATATGTAATGTAAGTCAAACAAAAACGATGTATTCAAGATGATTTCAAAAAATTGATTGAAGTCGTCTGCTTGTAGGAGAATTGGAAACATCTTTCTGCGCTGTCCCCTCTCGATTGTTCCGAAAATAAATTAAAAAATACCGAGGGAATAGCTACAGAGTACAAAAGATTTATAACAAAAGTTTCCAATGGTAGACGTTTATTACCTAAGAATGGTATACTGATATGTGTTCAAATGTAATTTCTATCTACAGATTTAGCTGAAAATTTGTAAATAGGAAGAGAATTTGTACTTTATTGACCCCTGCAAATTTCATAACGATCGGAACATTTTTATTTTTTTTTATACACCAACGATCGGATTTTGTTCAAAAAAACTATAACCGGGCAACCCACCGCCTAGATGGTATTACATGTTGGCAAACTTTCGAGTCGATCAGAGAAACGGTGCGACCTGTACCGAAGCATAACAGGGGCACACTTGTCGCACTAATTGGGTTTTTAGGCGGGAATTTTTTGTTTTTTTTTTTCCAAGTTTTTTTCTAATGTACTTGTGTCAATTGTATTTTTTTATTTACCGTAAAAAACTTTTTATTAAAAGCTTTATTTCTATGGATTCTGGCTAACTTTTTCAATTTTTCTTTCAAAAGGTACTTACAATCACCCATAACCATAATGTCCTGTATAATATGAACGTTGTAGCCCCACTCGTTTGGTCAGAATTGGCCCAAATGGCACAAAAATATCACACAAAAAATGAAAAAACTTTTTTAAAAGCTTTATTTCTATGGATTCTGGCTAACTTTTTCAACTTTTTCTATCAAAGGGTACTACATCACCATAACCTTAATACCCATGTATAATATGAACGTTGTAGCCCAACCCGTATGGTCAGAATTGACCTAAATGACACGAAAATATCGATAAAAAATCGAAAATCGAAAGTACATATTCATGAGAAATATTTCTTCGTTTTGTCCCCAAAACAATACACTCTAAGTTCAGAGATTTCGAAGGTCCCCTTCATTTTTATCAAGATCGGATATGCCGTTTGCCGGGGTAGAGAGCAAACAAACAGACAAAAAAAAAAAATCGAGCTAAATTTTTTGGGGGTCAGTGAACTTGGAAGTCTTCGCTTCGCTCATCCAAATATTATTATTATTTTTTTAACGTTATCCTATTAAGTTTTTTAAAAACTGATTTACAAAGGAGGTTTTACACGTATAATTTAGTTAAATGGTGCCAATACTGTTTTTTACTCAATAGACAGTCATCAAGAAATGGCCCACACTACTGACCACTCAAATTTTAAAGAATAACTGTTGAAAAATGGCTTTTCATATCGACCAACCCTACTTTTTAACTTGATAATTTTAAATATCCCGGGTATACCTCGCATAAATACAGTAGTTTTGCAATGTTGTTGCGAACCCAAATATGCCTCGCGGTTACCCGATTCCGTCATTTCAAATATTTTGGCAGTTCCTCGTGAACCGAGAGGGGAGTAGGCCGTCATGCTGATGTTGTGTTTCTGACAGAACGCGAGTAGTTCCTTCTGCTGACAGTAGACGTGCAGTTCTACCTGAAATACACCATTACATTCATTTAGTCGAGTTGAATCTAACTCTGGTAATTCAAACTCCAAGAATCTTGAAAACGTCCATTTTAAAATTTTTAAAAATAAAAATAAAATTTAATTAAATGAAGTCCTTAGCCAGATTTCTGTAAAACTTGATCACTAACTAACAACTTATCACAAAATTTTTTAATTAAACGGAGTTAAAAGAAATTTACGTGAGGGAGAAAACAATATTTTGTAAGAAAGCGAGTCAGTGACAAAAAAATAAAACTTTGTCAAAAATTTGTCAAATTTCTGTGGGAATTTGGCCCAGTAAGCCTGGGTTAGTCTACTGAAAAAATCATCATAGGGGCCCAAGGGGCTCCCATAAAACCCAGCGATTAGCCGGGGTCTTTTAACCAGTTCTCACTCCAACACAAAGTTAACAACATCGGGCGGGGTCAGGGGTGGAGTGGGGGGCCGCTATGCCCTGAAACCACTTATATCCGGGCTAGAGCGACTAGGGTTCAAAAGCTTTGTGTACAGCTTCGTTCCCCTTTGACGCCGTCTGCTGGGCAGTCGGGTTAGTGGGGAACCTATACGACTGTAAAGGTTTACACCGTCCTTTGGATGGGCCCGTAAAGCCTTTGGCCCCCCTTGGTCTTTTAAAAGGGAGTAGGATTGTGCCGGTCCCGGGTTTCACCTCCCCCTTCTCTATTAAATTGCACTGTGGTTTTACTTATCCATTGCAAATAGAGACAATTTTAAAATAAAAATAATAGTAAAAAAAACAATAATAATAATAATAATAATTTCAATTTAAGGTTTTCGGGGCCCGGAAAATATTAAAAAATTTAACTGGTCAAAACGTCAACCAAAAAGCAAATTACGCGGCAAAATTCCCGACCATTTAATTTTTTTAATTAAAAATTGGATGAGCGTAGCGAGAAAAGCGAAGATTCCTTTCCACTACACTAAAAAAAAATTCCGGAAATTTTTTTTTTTTTTTTTTTTTTTTTTTCTTTTTATTGGTGTTTGTCACACGTTTCCCGGCTAAACCGTACTCCCAATTGCGTAAAATTTTTGGAGCCTTTGAAATCTCTAAACTTATACTCCCACGTTTTTGACGCAATCAAAAAATTTATTTCCATGAAAAATCGAAATTTTTACGATTTTTTTTTTTTTTTTTTTTTTTTCTTTGATTTAAAAACCCCTACTGCTTATCCGTTTAAAATGATTTTTTCACAAACCAAAATTTTTAGAAATTAAGTTTATTCTGTGAAATTGAGCGCATTTGAAAAATTACTTCCTAAATCGAAATTTTTAAAGGGGTTTTTTCTTTTTTAAAAAAATTTTTTTGATTTTTAAACACCTACAGCTTTAACCCAATTGTAAAAATTTTTTTCACAGAACCCTTAAATTTTTAATTTATATATTCGTGTGAAATTTGGCGCAATCGAAAAATTTTTTTTATATGAAAATCGAATTTTAAAAAGTTTTTTTTTTTTTTTTTTAAAATTACTTTATTAAAAAATTAAAAATTAAATTTTATTTTTATTTAATTTAAATTAATTTTTAAAAAATCTTCAACTTAGTAATGATTTTTTCACAGAAAAACAGAAAATCCGCTTAACCATGGCAGTCAATGCACCAATTACGCTATCCAACACGCGGGGGGACTAAGGTTTTCCTAGTAATAATAATAATAATAATAAAAATAATAATAATAATAATAATAATAATAAAATAAAAAAAAATAATAAAAAATAATAATAAAAAAAGGGGCAAGGATTTTGAGAACAAGACCATCACCGCCCTGAAATTATAAAAATCATTGAGAAAATTTTTTAAATTCTTTTAAGTGCTTGACTTTAAACTAAAAAAAATAATGGTGACTTGACAGATAGTGAAAAATTTTCTAGAACAAGGAAAAATGGGGACAACAGACGATTGTTTCTGTAATGGAAATCATTACGACCCCCAAAAGCTGGAAAATGAACGCGTCAAGGCAAAGATTTTGAACATTTGTGTAGCGTAGCTATTATGGGGTAGTTATTAGAGACTTTTTTAATAGGTTATCGACAAGAGCTCCATGGGGAGTTTGTTCTAATACCATTTTTAGAAGAAGTGAACAGGAATAGCTGAAAAAGAAGAATTAATTTAAAAAATAAATTTTCCCAGTAAACTTTTAAATAGAATAAAACGCAAAGTGAAAACGAACTACAAGCACATCAAGATGATAACGGCAATACATCACAGAGGACAGCGAAAAGAACCCACTTCATACCAGAGCTACTAAACTCCCAGAAATCCCGTATTGCCATACCGCAAGAATTTTTCAAATCTCCCCGACACACCGAACTTCCAGACCAACCAGAACGTCCAGACCTTCAAAAATCCAGACGAACCAAAAACATCCAATTTACCAGAACGCCCAGGCCTACCGAAATCCGCCCTACCAGAACTCCGGGCCTACCAAACTCCAAACCACTAGAAATCCCAAAAACCAACCAAAAAGATCAAAATACCCAGAACAACTAACATCAAACAAAAGAGGTAGATTCAAAACGCAATAAAAAAATACACCTGTGATAAATCAAAAGAACATCCTAGCTTTACTTTTAAAACACCTGCAATTTTGCGCACATACAACCAAACAAAGACCATACTCCTAAACCCAATTCAAAGGAAATGAAGCCCGGTAACATAATGAACCACATATTTTATATTTAAAACCACAAACCCAACATCATTTGCAGACTTATCGGCAATTATTGTGCCGCTGAAAGCAGGGGTTAGATATTTGGGCTTAAAGGAAAAATCTGCAACCTTCAAAGACAAAAACGGGAGAAAAAAGTCGAAATGGGAAACGACTATTTGGGGAAGAATCTTAGCTTAGGAGAGATATGGGTCGCTGGAACAATCCCAAATGGTAATCGACTAAAAATGTATAAATACCCAAAATATTTTAAAGATTTCAAGGTTTGCAAAGCATGAAACACTTAACGATTCATTCACGAATATTGGGGATCACTTAAAAAAAAAAGTAAGTGCTCTAGCTAAAGTTAAAAGTAAAAAAAATGTAGTATTAAAAAGAACAAAAACCCGAATGTTTAAAGAAAGGAAAAAAAGTTTTCCAAAAACTATCTAGTACCGAAGAAATAATGGGGAAGGAACCCCAAACTAAGCCCGAGAAGAAGAATTTTGGACAGGAAATATGGGGTAACCCGGTAGCACACCCCGGATGCACAAGGGATTCAAGATGAAATAGCTGGGATGAGCGATATTAATAGATGAGATTCGAAGGTTAACTTTTGATGAATTAAGTCGACAATCAGTGCAACATAGCTGGAAAGCACCAGGTAATGATAATTTAAAAAATTTTTGGGTATAAAAATTAAATACTACTCAAATCAAATTAGAAAATGTCTCAACGATTTATAAATGAGTTAAAGAAATCCCCGAATTCTTTACGAAGGAGAAACCTTTCTCAAACCAAAAGGACAAATAAAACCGAAGAACCCAATAAATATGGCCTTACGTCTCCAAACTATATTAAATTTGACTTATGCATAAAAAATAAAGTATTAATCATTGCGAGAAACAATATCATGGCCGGGGAAAACAAAAAGGATGCTGTAAACTCACGGGGATTAAAAAAACTATTATTGACTTACTTAAAAATAGGCACACAAAAAAAAAGGGAAATATTCACGTAAACTAATTGACTACAAGAAACCCTTTTTGACTCAACCCACACACTGGTTTTCAGTTTTTTAAAAATTTAAAAAAATAAACCCAATAATTTAAACTTTTTAAGACAGAAGGAGACTGGAAACAACCTAAAAATAAATATGAAAAACCAGCAGATATCGATCCAATACAAATTAAACTGGCATTTTCCAAGGGGGACTCATTAAGTGCATTATGGTTTTGTCTGTCTTAAACCCATGTCACATATGCTTAAAGAAAACGACATAAAAGGATTTAAAATTAAAGGGCAATAATGTGGTATGTCCCAAATTTTCCCCCCATTCTACATGGTCCAAAAATTTTATGCATCAAATTTGCTCAACAACAGTCTTCAATACAAATTAGAATTTAGTCAAGATTTTGCATGGAGTTTGGAGTAGACAAATTAAACCCCTACATTTTCGAAAAAGGGGAAGGTTCACAAGCAGAAGAGTTCCAGCTAGATGATGGAAAAAGGATTGGAATAATGGGGCGATAACATGTAACAAATATTTAGGGTTCGCACAAGGGTGCCAGAATTGAACATAAAGTTATGAAAACAAAATTATAGATACATACAAGAAAAGACTAAAGTCTATCCTCAGACGCAACAAAAGGTAAAAAAAAATATCACAGCAAAAAATACATATGCTGTACCCGTACGACATATTCATTTGGAATCATTAAATGGACGCAGACAGACATCCACGCTTGGAAATATTAACTTGTTTCTACACTTACCAAACACAGAATACTCATCCTAAAACGAATAGAGAGATTGACACTTCCAAAGAAAAAGGGGACGGGGCCTAATTGATCTGAAAAACTTATATTATAAACAAAGAGAAATTGTAAGAAAATATTTTTTTACAAAGAGCAACCCAAACCACACTTCATAGGGGGTAGTCTAGCGCAAATCATTTAACTCCACTCAATTCAAAAGAAAAATTTAATCTACAAGGGAAACTCATAACTGACGCTTTTAAAAGAGTTACGTCTTCAGAAAAAACCCTACACAAAACATTATGAGAACACACAAGGTACTGAATTAAAGCAAAATAGGTGGTTAAAAAAAGGGGAACTTTTGGAGAAAAAGAAGGTTTTATATGCTATTCAAGACAGAGTGATTGCGACGAACAATTTTAAAAAAAATAAAAACAGATGCACATAACGATCAATGTAGAAAAAATAGTGCAAAGGGGTGAAACATCGAACAAATCATATCCGGGTGCAAGTCCTATGTCAAACGATTACCTCTACAGACATAAACCCAAATAGCTAAAATTTTTTATCAAAAACTAGCAATCAAATACAAACCCCCCATTGCACCACACACCTTACTACAAATACAAACCGAGAAAGTACTAGTAGTAAAGATTCAAAATTTTATTACACCGCACGTTATACAGCCAAAGTACATCACAAAAAAGACCGGATTTAAAAATAATTTACAAAAGAAAAAAAGAAACTACCCCCTTTTCGACGTTGCTACCAAGTGCCTAACGTCGAGACCACGTGGGAAAAAAAAAATTTACAAGTAATGAACTTGCAATTGAGATCAGAAGATTTGGAACAGAAAAAGGTAAATACAATCCCATTCTTATATCAGCCAACGGCATCTACCGAAGAAGCTACTGAAACAAAAAAAAAACTAATCTTCAACCCAATGTAACTCGGAAATCAAAAGGGAGTAATACTCAACCTTTTAAAAAAATTCGTAAATTTTTAACTAGAATGATACTTCGAGATTTCGGACGCTTCCATCCTACATGGGTTTTCCCCTGGTTTCCCATAGTCCGAAGAGCAAATGTAGGATGGCACGAAAATCGGCCACGACCGTACACACAGAAAGAAAAATCACTACAAAAAATATTAGAATTTATAAATGAAATTTTTTTAGTTAGAGTTAGCAAAAAAATAAAATTTTGTAATAGGTACACAGGAAGATTGACGTAAGTCCGTACAACATGTTAGCCCGGGTTTTAACCGGTTTGTATGAAATACACCAAAAAAATAAATAATAATAATAATTAAGTTAAAGTTAGCTCCGGTTTTTAAACCGAGTTTGTATGAAATATCCAATAAAAAAAAATAATAATAATTAATAGCTCTTTAAAATCAATAAACTTTAAATGCAAATTTAAAAAACATCATCAACTACAAGTTGTTTTGTCAAATTCCGATTCTTGTTTTTACTGGAGGTGGGGTTTGATACGGCATGGGGTCTAGGATGCGCTGTACTGCTTGATGTTAAGTTGGGTAACCGATTTCCCTTTGCCGGCCAGCGCGACCTGGGGCCCCCTTCCCCGAAACATGAGGTGACCCTTTAAACAACTTTGGGGCAAATCGGGTTTTTTCAAAACATAAGTTTTAAATGGCACCGAAAAAAAAAAAGGAGATACCATAATTTAATTCCTAGGTAAGATAGTTTTTTTCTCAGTCATGAAGAAAAAGTGGGTAAACTAAAGGGGGCAAAGGAGGGGACAACTTTTTTTTCAATATGAGGGGTTTTTTGGATATTATAAATAATTTTTTTTCTTTTTTTTTGCAATTTTTTCATACTCTTTTATAAGGTTTTCGTCTAAAAAAAATTTTTTAAAAACTGCAAACACACTCTTAGAAAACGAAAAAAAACCCGGGGTGTGCGCATCTGGGGCAGGTACCTCCCCAAACCCCCCCTTGTCCCCAAAAATGTACTTTTCCCCGAAAAGAGCGTAGACCCATTTAAAAATTTTTTGGGTAAAACCCCTGCCCCCCTACCCCCTTTATTTTTGTGCTGACCTTTTTAGGGCAAATCTTTTTTGCCCCCGAAAAAAAAAGAACTATTTACCTACTGGTAAAAACTTTTAAAACTGTAAAAAAATAAAAGCAATACTTTATAAACACGATCTTGTTTTTGGGGGCGAGGAGGAGATAACTGGGCACCGAGGGTTTTAGAAACCCGGGTGACGTCGGGTCGGTTTAGGAGGGGGGTTCAACGTAAAGAGTGTTGTGCTTAAAGTAAAGGTGAACAGGGGGAAACCCTCTTGGAAGTGCTAAAAGGAACGAAAGGAAAGAAGACGACACTCCGGAAAAAGGCCACAAGAGGCTGATAAAGGGCGGAAAAACGAAGACTCGAGAGGTTCCAGGTTCGAGACCCCAGGTGTTTGAGAGTAGCAGTCTTTGTCTCCATCCCAGTACAAGGGGTTTAAATTGGTGGCAACCCATTCATGCTAACTATCATTCGGATAAAACCCCCGGGTTTCCCCACATACGATGCACGGGTTTAAACCAAAGACTAGTGGATAATATATGTGTATCCCCCTTAGTGATCGATATCATTTATTCTACCATGTACATTTTTCCCCTTTAGTTTTCCAATCATAGTCTACGTTCACTGTCGGGAATACTTTGGGGCCTGCAAGGGTTTTTTTGCTGTGCCCCGTGTATCCTTTATCATCCCCGTCTATAAAAGGGGTACACAACATATGCTTTACAATAGTTTCACTCGGTTTGGGCCCGCCTTCTAGAAATGGCCACCCCCCATTTTTGACCACAAACCCATTTATTTAACGTTTTCCCTTTTGGGGGGTTAAATACTGATTTACAAAGGAGGACAACATAAACAGTAAGTTAAAACACTATTGAAAAACCCCCCCCCTTTTTAAAAAAAAAATGTGAAAGTGCACTTTACTTTCAATGGGGAATAATATAGAATAATGTTTTTTCGCAATAAATGCAAAATTTCCATCTGACCAAAAAAGGGTTTTAGAAGATACAAAATTGGTTATTGTGATGGCAAATGCTCAGATTTTTTGCCAAAATACCTTGAAAGGAAACCTTTTTAGATTAAAAACAGAATTTTAGTGGATAAAATTAAAAAAGTTGGTCCATTGTGATGCTTTAAAAACGCACAGTTTTTTCACACCAATACAAATGACATTGGAGAAAGGAAAAAATTTTCCGGGGGCTACCCCCACTTAACCTTTGGTACATCTACAAAAAGAGAAACGCCAAAGTCGTTGTTAAACGAGTGAGTGGTCCAGTGTGTTGATACCCAGTTTCCATTACTTTTCTTCCCCCTACATAGGCCTACCTACCCTATCCATAGCCTAGATAGAGGCCGCATTGTCGTACAGTTTTGACGCGCCCAGGGTATACCTACTTAACTTTAAAAAAAAAACATTATTTTACGAATATAAAATCCAAACATAAATGCAAATTTTTTCCGGGTACTCACCACATGACTCGCTCAACACGTCCTACCAACGACTTTGGCGTTTCTCAAGTATAGTTGGCTTAAGCCCCTTAAGGCCGCTTTAACACTGAGAATTTGAAAAAGTAAAAAGTAACACGTTAAAAAGAACGAGTAGGAAAGAAAAAAGAAATCCCCTGGTCGGGAAAGATTTTATAATTCTAAATTGTATTTCAAAAATTATTAACATGTTTTGAAATGCATATAACGCAGTGGTAAAAATCTATCATCTGTGACAATACTATGGAACATAGGCCAGTACGAAAGACAGTGAAAATATTGCAAAGGTTTTACTCAATCTACGAGCGGACTTTGGGGGTACCTTTGACGTCCACATTCGACAGACGCTTGCATGGGCACGGGCATTTCACGGCCCGCGAAAAAACAAACAAAAAATATCTTTCAAATTCTAAAACATTGTCGTTAAAATATTCTAAACAGGGAAGTCTATTTTTCAGTTTATCATTCTTATAGGTTTTAAATCGCAATGGAAATCTTGCCTGGATTTTTTGGTTAGCAGTTTCTCATAAACTCGTACGCGGATGGCTGTTTAAATTTTAGCGCAATCTGTTCAAAGCCGAGTTCGGCTGATTTCAACGTACACACACCACACAAACACACGCCCGGCAGCGGCAGAAAAACAATTAGGGCGTTTAACGTTCGAATGGAAATCACTACGTTCGGCGACGCTCACTCGTTCACTAAATTAATAAGTTTGAATTCCTGGATATGCCACTGTTTGACAAATGGCTTTGCATAATGGCCATACCCATCTTTCTTAACTACGATATTTAAAATATTAAACTTGAGGCCTATATTTGCATAAGTACAGTATGCAGCCATTAATACAATTTTCAATGTCATGATATAATAAGTGCAAAGGGGTTTTGTCTAAGTTTTATATCAATTGGTTGCTTACTGAATGCAGGAACAAGCACACCTCCTCTCCCCCCCCCCCCCACCTAAACACACAAAAGGGCAACATTATATAATATTAGCACGATAGAGGTTAAATTATTAATTAAATAACTGTATCTTTCACTGCACTGAGGTGATCAGTAGTGCCAACCGCAGAGCCCTCACACCTTCCACACCGCGACTTGGTCCGTGGTGTATCCATGAGTAATATTCCCGTGCCTTGTCCTTGGGGTTGGCAGGTCACCCTCGACGTCCTTGAACCTGAAAGGGCGTGTGCCAACGAGGTAGATGTGCGATGAAGTCTAGTTTGAGGCTGTCGAGGCGATCCGCTTGAGGTACTTCTCAACTCCAGCGGGGTAGTTACCGCCGGGAGGAAGCTGTGGACGTAGAGCGTTTATAGTTTAGAAAGATTCAAATAAGAGAATAATACATTTTACGCTAATAATGCATTTTTTTAAAGTTATTATTAAAAGCAATGGAACAGAATGTAACGAAGGTCTAAGCTGATTGGAATCCAGGAACATTTTTGTTCAAGTCCCATGTCCATCGGTTCTATTCTTGTTTTTTTTTTGCGGTAATTTGTAATAGGCCCTATGTGAACCATTGTTACCATAAAATCAACAAAAAAATGTAACGAAAGTATGGATTTTTGTTAATTGCAATTTTGAATTTTTATCGAGTGTTCACCTTGATTTGTAAACAAGTAGAAAGAGGAGTGTGAGACAATAACTGAATTTCAGTTGCTATGACAACTTCAATATCACCCTTTATAATGTACTAGGCCTCATTCTGCTGCTTTTTGAACTGACCAACTAAAACATTGTTTATGATGTCATTACCTTTACGCAGTGTTATAACCGTCGAGAATGGATACATATAGTTGTCCATTCATACGTGGCCTTAACTGGACATTGAACCCTGGGCCTTGTACATTATTTAAAGGCTGCTTGTTTGGGTCAGACTTTTGAACTCGGTGTGTGTGTGTGAATGGTTGTCTAATGTCTCAGCCCTGTATTGCTTAGCTCACAGCGCGCTCCTTTGTTTTACCTTGGTGTCTTCTCTCTTACTTACACTGTCCCAACGGCTCATATACGATTGGGCCCAGGTCCGAAGAATATGAAATAGGAAGACGCAGGTTAAAATCCCACATAAGGCATGGGTTTTAATAATTTATTTTTTATTTATTAAATGTTTGCATTCTCATAATTAACATTACTTCATCTAATCTGTCATCCACTATCTTCTGCGAATAGTCAATATTGCAATGATAGTTACATGCCTATGTAGAACCATGTAGTGCATACAAACTATTTAATAGGCTATACGTAGGCGAAATCAATTTAGAAAATTAAGCTCTTTTAATACAATTAAATAAAAAACTTTATTAAAGAAATTTAACATAGGCCTTACTAGAAGTAGTAAAATCTTTCTTAAGAATTTTGCTATTTTTTGATTTACTAAGAGTTCTTTGTTCCTATGCACTCTCCTAACTATAAACCTACACCTCGTGAAAACAACACCGCAGCTCACATGATTAGGGCCTACCTACCTACCTTGCTAATGCTGAAGAGTCTTCTCTCTTGAGCTTCCCCGCCGAGATCCAACGGTTAACGACATTTGCCGACGGCTTCCTCGTCTCGTAGGCGTGAGCCGTGTCGATGAGCCGATACCACCCGGCCTCCAGGGCTAGGTCCACGCCTTCTCCAGCTCCTCCTGCCCTCCTGCGCATTGAAAAAAAAAGAAACACACCTCATTGTTTATTTTATTTAAAGAACAAATAAAGTCGTTTTAACAACGAGTGAGTGAGGCCTATGTGTATAGTACCCGGTATCATTAAACTCCAAACTGGGCCTAGATCCCAGCCTTTAGGTCGGCCATATGGTAGGAAATGGGAATGTTCCCGGTACTCAACACTTGGCTCACTCACTCGTTTTAACAACGACATTGGCGTTTCCCTAGTTATTTTAATTGAACATACAAAATGCGAATACGTGTTTCGAAACGTATGAGCGTGAAACATTAACAAATTTCCACGGTTTACAGAAAATCACTTAATTTTTTATTTTCCCATTTATTTAACACCTTTCCAAAATAATATGTGGGTGTAAAAAATAAAAAAAAGTTATAACTAACGGGCCTTGAACCCCAAACCCTCCGTGGATAAGGCTATAATGTTCCCCACTTGCCATACTGCTACTAAACAAATGCTAATCGATATTTTAAATCACCTTTTTTTATTTATTGTAGGCTTATATTCGCAATGGATCTAGCTGATTTGTTAACATTTCTCAGTACAAACTCGTACTGGAGTCTTTTAAAATTTTCAGCGCAATCTGTTCAGGGCAGTTCGGCATGATTTTTCGACATACAGACAGAGCACACAGAATGCGGGCCGTTTGAGTTGAATGGAACACTCAGTACGCTCCGCTCCATCATTATAATTTAAAAATCTTGGGTAATTAAACGGTACTAGCCCTACAGTAAAATTATTTTTGGGAAAAATTTTAATTTATAAGTACCAATTTCTTGTGTGTGCACTATACAGACTGCTGACCTCATGTAAGGCCTAAGGCCTAACGGAAATTTGCACAACGGTTTTTGTTATAGATTTATCTTAGTCCACAAAAATATCATTTGCTAAAATACATTAAAAAATGGGGGTCCCGGGGCTTGCCACCCGCACCCCCATTTTTTATTTATAGATTTGGATTTGCTGAATTTTAGAGATTTTTAAGGGGAGAATATAGACTTCCTGTAATTTTAAAGTGAATGATGGTACTTACCCTACATAAAAACAGATTGAAACGTAACATTTTTTGAACAAAACAAGTTGTGTGGGAGGGGGAGAAGTTTCACAGGCCCCACCCGTTTTCTGTCACCGTTCTCTGTCTCTGAGGTTGTTGTTATTGACTATGTGTTGACCTCAGAGTCTCGTTGTTCCCGTCTAGACAGACAGATTCATCAGTGGCGGATCACATGGCGGGGGGGGGTAGGGGGGGGGGGCGTAGGGCGGTCGCGAAAATTTTTGTATTTGTTTATTTAACGTCTATCCATATTCAGTTTAAAAACTGATTTCCAAAGGAGGACAACGAATAAATCTAATATTAACATAGATGCAGACCCAACAATGAACTACGGGCTATACAGTCAGTAAATTTTGAAATACTAATTTTACAACACAATGTTCAAAACAAAATTTGATCACCTCAACATGAATGATGACGTACTAAAATGTGATGTATGGTTAAATCATATCTACAACACCCCCCCCCCCCCCTCCATGTAACAATAGGTCCTGGATGGCTGCTTGTGATCTGACTGCACTGCTGCTTCAGCTAATGATCTGGAGTGCGCCAGAGAAAAGACACTCAAAAGATAAGTTCCAACACAAAAACCCAAACAGTGCCGCGCGAGTCGAACGAAACGAAACGAAGGCCAAGGTCGGCCGGCCTTGAAGCCACAAGAGTTTATCATCGTCCTACTCGTTGGGTTTGTGGTCTCTCGGGCTCGTAATCCTAACCAATCCCACCTTCCACTTTAACCCGGTTTTACTTGAGTTTGACCGCCTGCTTTGATCTGACTCCATGATCCTTCCTACATTCAAAACAATTTGCAACATCAATTAGGACAGTGACGCTTTGAACCAGCTATCCCCCCCCGCCCCCCCCACACACAAAACATGTACTTTCACAGTTCACAGTCACCAACAGAAATTCTCTTTGAAATATCTGCCTACGTTTCCCGCAGTCAAAAGATTTTAAATATTACATTTTCATGGAAACCTATCCTAGGGGAAAATTATTGAATTACCCTGTGTTATTTTTGGTGTTGGAAGTAGTACGCAGGAGGGAAATGTCTGTATTTTTTGTAATCCCACACCTGCTAATAAATAGTATAGGGTACTACTTGCGGTTGGGGGGGGGGGGGGGGGTCCCAAATGCTTGTTTGGGCGATGGCCATTCACTATATTTTGGACTTGGTAGCATATTTTGGAAAATATTAAAACGCGGTCCGCATGAAATAGCTTTAATTAAAATTAATATAATACTGGTAATACGCCCTACATATTGGTAACAACATACGCGCTTCGCCCCCCCCCCCCGCCCCCCAAACTACGATTTCATACAAGCATCGTAAAAAGCTTTGGAACCCCCCCCCACCCACTGAAGGAGTTCCCACTTCCCAATACACTTTACGATCCGAAAACCTGGAAACACTTTTGCCAGAATTGCCGTGGTGGGAATCGACCCGAGGCGTCTTCCGAATCGAGTCTTGCGCGTTACGCTTGAGGCTAAACTATCGGTGAATGAGGAGTTTGTTGGAAACTAGGGTGACGGAAAAGGGTAGCTGCCCAAAGGGAGCCACGGGAAGGCGGCTAGGCGCGGTTGCCAGCCATGTCAAGGGGTATTGCCCCCGTGAGATGTTTACTCGTACGTACAGCGTTTGCGTATGAAATATCCACAAACCCCGCGTTTTTAGTCTCCCACGATTGTCCCCCAGTTTTCCCGGGGTAGAATATACACTGCCAGAGCATTCCTCTGCAAGTCGTATAACTAGCGATACGGATATTATTCCGCGAAACTAGAAGGCGAGCTCTGGCCGGCGGCCGGCGACTGGGAAACTCTTTCCTTGCCCCTGACTGTAGGTTTCTGTCAAGTAGGTGTGTGTCCCTCCCCACTCCCTGGACCTCATGGCTCATTGTGTTACTGAACGTTGAAGTTGAAGCGCCCTACCTATTAATTGTCACATCCAGTACCACGCCTATTATTTGTGCAACACTACAAGCACTTGCACTAGTCCGGGCCTACCCATCTACTCCAACGAGATCTCCAAGTGATTACTAACCTGCCATGTGCCGAACCCCAGAGCCGGCATCGTTGGCTCCTGTAGGTAGAGTGATCTCCTGGTTCATTTCCCAGGCTGCTCTTGATGTGCTGAGGCTACGTGCCAACACTGACGACGACGATGTGAAGCAGTGGTGGAGCTTCTGGCAGAGACGGTGAAGAGCTCTGTGCATTGGGAGTTCCCGTGCTCGACTGACTGACTGACTGTTTGGGTTGAAGCCGGCGGTTTGTTGTTGACCTTGCTTCGAGGAGCGTGTTCTCTCAGTCGGTAAAATGTGCGAGCGAGAGAGAGGTTAGAGAAGGAAGTGAAACACAAATTGTCTAACACGCGATTCTAGGTCTAACCCTCAACTCAATACACTTTTTACCCCCTCCCCGATCTCCCCATTCTATAAATAAATCTCTAAATATCATGTTCTTCACAGCTAGCATAGCAAACAACACTGTATATATATGTAATAAACAAACAAAAACTGTATTCAAATGATTTCAAAAAATTGATTGAAATCGTCTGCTTGTAGGAGAATGTGGAAACATCTTCTGGCGCTGTCTCTCTCGATTCAGAAAATAATTAAAAAATACCGTAGCCTACAGACAAAAATTTACAAAAGTTTCCATGGTAACGTTACTTTTGTTAAAATGTAATTTCTATCTACCGATTTAGCTGAAAATTTGTAAAATAGCAGAGAATGTTGAACTTATTGACCCTGCAAAATGTCATAACGATCGGATAATTTTTTTTTTTTTTTTTTTTTTTTATAATCAACGATCGGATTTTGTTCAAAAACTATACAGCAACCCGCCTAGATGGTATGTACATGTGTGCAAAATTTCAGGTCGATCAGAGAAACGGTGCGACCTGTACCGAAGCAGTAACAGAAAAAAAAACAGACATTCGAGCCATAAGAGTCAAGTGGAGACGCTCGCTACGCTCGCTCAATTATGCTTAACTAGGAAAACGCTCAGTTGGACGCGTTGTTGAGCGAGCACCGGTACGTGCAACATGACTAGGGCTCCCATTCGTTCCGTTTTAGCCGGGACAGTCCCTTTTTGAGGTGGTGTCCCGGTGTCCCGGCTACTTGTAGCCGGGACGCTTAATTGTCCCGTTTTTTAGAATGGCGAACGACCGCGCTATTTTTACGGTCTAGCATTTGAATCGCCGCGCCTGCAATGCAACTCTTCACCCCGACCATGGCCAGTTACCAATAAAACGAACTATAAAGATTCAAGAAGTCAAGGTCAAGATCCAGTCTGCAAACAGTCAGAAGAAAGTGTCATTTTACGATAAACTATAGGCAGATTTTCCTATTTTGCAAAAATGTAACAAGAATATTGAAGGGATTGTTGAGTGGACAATGTGTTGTGACTTTAATATAACTCCTAATTTTCGTTTCAACGTAAACATTTTCAGGAATAGGCGCGTAGGAAGGGGGGGATGGGGGGAATTATCCCCACTTTTTGCCGTGACCCCCCCCCCCCCCCCCCCCCCCCCCCCCCCCCACCCCCCCCCTTCAGAAGAGCAATGACCAACAATTTCGACAATTTCCCATTGTTGTTGAACGTGATCGCGAACGTAATGATGCATTTCAATGGTTGTAACATGATCTATATCCTCACTAGCCCATTTTTTTTAATTGAGCGAGCGAAGCGAGCGTCTCCACTTGACTCTTATGGCTCGAATGTCTTTTTTTTTTTTTTTTTTTTTTTTTTTTTTTTCTGTTACTGCTTCGATACAGGTCGCACCGTTTCTCTGATCGACCTGAAATTTTGCACACATGTACATACCACCTAGGCGGGTTGCTGTATAGTTTTTTTAACAAAATCCAATCATTGGTTATAAAAAATTAAAAAAAAAAATGTTCCGATCGTTATGAAATTTTGCAGGGTCAATAAGTACAACATTCTCTCCTATTTTCCAAATTTTCAGCTAAATCGGTCAATAACTTAAAGACTTATTGGTAATCATAATTCGAAAAATGATGTTTAAAAAATGAAGGAGGCAGTGAAGATACAAAGACACACTTTAGAAGGCATGACGTGAATTAGTACAATGCAAAGATGTTGGAATTGTATATAGTGTACAATGTCAATATCCAGTTAGGCCTACACTGTGTGGTGGAACTTATGGGAATGTCATACTCGGGTCATGTTGCACGTACCGGTGCTCGCTCAACAACGCGTCCAACTGAGCGTTTTCCTAGTAGTTAGGTACATAGTTATTACTCCTAAAAAAATGCATTCATTTGGTATCGCATTCAGATCATTTATTTTTCCTAGAACGCACCAAAAACACACTAAAAACCTTATTTTCAAACTTTTCGCCTGCGGCGCTGTAGTTGGGGGGCAAAGCCCCCCAAGCCCCTCGTGCTGGTCCCCTTAAAAAGTTGTCCCGTTTTTGGGTTTTGGTATTATGGGAGCCCTAAACACGACCCGAGTACGACATTCCCATAAAGCCCACCACACAGTGTAGGCCTATAGCTGGATATTGACATTGTACACTATTTACTATTCCAACATCTTGTCATTGTACTAATTCACGTCATGCCTTCTAAAGTGTATCCGGGTATCTTCACTGCCGCCTTCATTTTTTAACATCATTTTTCGAATTATGATTACCAATAAGTCGTTAAGGTCTTGACCGATTTAGCTAAAAATCTGGAAAATAGGAGAGAATGTTGTACTTATTGACCCTGCAAAATTTCATGACGATCGGTACATTTTTTATTATTATTTTTTTTTTATTTTTTACAACCAACGATCGGATTTTGTTCAAAAACTATACAGCAACCCGCCTAGGTGGTATGTACATGTGTGCAAAATTTCAGGTCGATCAGAGAAACGGTGCGACCTGTACCGAAGCAGTAACAGAAAAAAAAACAGACATTCGAGCCATAAGAGTCAAGTGGAGACGCTCGCTAAATAAATAAACTAGGAAAACGCTCAGTTGGACGCGTTGTTGAGCGAGCACCGGTACGTGCAACACGACCCGAGTACGACATTCCCATAATGTTACATACCAATAAGTCTTTAAGGTCTTGATCGATTTAGCTGAAAATTTGTAAAATAGGAGAGAATGGATAAAATCCACCGCCATCTAGAGGACCTTGACATCATTTCTTTGGGAAAACTATTTTACTCTTGATTTCTTCTAGGTGGCAGTACATAGTGACCAGAATTCTCGTGCGACTTTTCGTTGCCATGGTAACGTTACTTTTGTTAAAATGTAATTTCTATCTACACTACTTATCGGATCAAAATAAAATTAACATATTCGTGACCGGACGGACATTCTAAATGATTTGGCTACCTCAGATTTTGTCGCCGTTTAGTTTTTTAAAAAAACTTTAGATTAACTTTAATGTAACTTTATAACTTTTTGAACGATTTTGCCACAAAACTAATGGCATTCAATCGGGAACGAAACTTGCGGATGGTCAAAATTTCAACTCGATACGAGCCTCCGTTTGACCGCTATCATGAGCCAAAAAAGCTGTGCGACTTTCCGTTGCCATGGTAACGGGACTTTGTTATAATGTAATTTCTATCTACACTACTTATCGGATCAAAATAAAAATAACATATTCGTGATCGGACGGACATTCTAAATGATTTGGCCACCTCAGATTTTAACGCCGTTTAGTTTGAAAAAAAAACTTTCGATTAACTTTAATGTAACTTTTTAACTTTTTGAACGATTTTGCCACAAAACTATACAGCAACCCGCCTAGGTGGTATGTACATGTGTGCAAAATTTCAGATCGATCAGAGAAACGGTGCGACCTGTATCGAAGCAGTAACAGAAAAAAAAACAAAAAAAAAACAGACATTCGAGCCATAAGAGTCAAGTGGAGACGCTCGCTTCGCTCGCTCAATAAATAAACTAGGAAAACGCTCAGTTGGACGCGTTGTTGAGCGAGCACCGGTACGTGCAACATGACCCGAGTACGACATTCCCATAAGGCCCACCACACAGTGTAGGCCTAACTGGATATTGACATTGTACACTATACTATTCCAACATCTTTGCATTGTTCTAATTCACGTCATGCCTTCTAAAGTGTATCTTTGTATCTTCACTGCCACCTTCATTTTTAACATCACTTTTCGAAATATGATAACCAATAAGTCTTTAAGGTCTAGACCGATTTAGCTGAAAATTTGTAAAATAGGAGAGAATGTTGTACTTATTGACCCTGCAAAATTTCATAACGATCGGAACATTTTTATTTTTTTATTTTTTTATTTATTTTTTATTTTTTATAACCAACGATCGGATTTTGTTCAAAAACTATACAGCAACCCGCCTAGGTGGTATGTACATGTGTGCAAAATTTCAGGTCGATCAGAAAAACGGTGCGACCTGTATCGAAGCAGTAACAGAAAAAAAAAAAAAAAACAGACATTCGAGCCATAAGAGTCAAGTGGAGACGCTCGCTTCGCTCGCTCAATAAATAAATTGTATTTAGAGTCTACCCACTCAGTTATTGAGCGAGCGAAGCGAGCGTCTCCACTTGACTCTTATGGCTCGAATGTCTGTTTTTTTTTTTTTTTTTCTGTTACTGCTTCGATACAGGTCGCACCGTTTCTCTGATCGACCTGAAATTTTGCACACATGTACATATCACCTAGGCGGGTTGCTGTATAGTTTTGTGGCAAAATCGTTCAAAAAGTTAAAAAGTTACATTAAAGTTAATCGAAAGTTTTTTTTTCAAACTAAACGGCGACAAAATCTGAGGTGGCCAAATCATTTAGAATGTCCGTCCGATCACGAATATGTTATTTTTATTTTGATCCGATAAGTAGTGTAGATGGAAATTACATTATAACAAAGTCCCGTTACCATGGCAACGGAAAGTCGCACAGCTTTTTTGGCTCGTGATAGCGGTCAAACGGAGGCTCGGATCGAGTTGAAATTTTGACCATCCGCAAGTTTCGTTCCCGATTGAATGCCATTAGTTTTGTGGCAAAATCGTTCAAAAAGTTATAAAGTTAAATTAAAGTTAATCTAAAGTTTTTTTTTTAAACTAAACGGCAACAAAATCTGAGGTAGCCAAATCATTTAGAATGTCCGTCCGGTCACGAATATGTTAATTTTATTTTGATCCGATAAGTAGTGTAGATAGAAATTACATTTTAACAAAAGTAACGTTACCATGGCAACGAAAAGTCGCACAAGAATTCTGGTCACTATGTACTGCCACCTAGAAGAAATCAAGAGTAAAATAGTTTTCCCAAAGAAATGATGTCAAGGTCCTCTAGATGGCGGTGGATTTTATCCATTCTCTCCTATTTTACAAATTTTCAGCTTAATCGGTCAAGACCTAAAAGACTTATTGGTATGTAACATTATGGGAATGTCGTACTCGGGTCGTGTTGCACGTACCGGTGCTCGCTGAACAACGCGTCCAACTGAGCGTTTTCCTAGTATAACTGATTTTCAGTGGGGGACTTTAAATCAAAGCGACCAAGCCAACCCTGCAGGCCCCGACGCAATCGACGAGTGAGCGATAACCAACCAAAGATCGATATTTTTAATAGGAAATATAGCAATCGGTGGTATGGACAGTGCGAACACCCGCGAATCAACGCCAGAATCAACAAGGCCGATTCAGAACAACTCTGAAATTTATTATGTGCTTCGTTGCTAGGACGGCTCCAAAGTCACCGTTTACGAACTCCTAAGACAAGAACTGATGGACTTAAGTCCAAATCAGAAGTTAAAAAAACTTCTGACTTTGACGGGAATCGAACCCTGGACCTTCTGCATTGGAAGCAGATACGCTAACAACAAGACCAACGAGCCACACATACGCTCGCTCAATAATTTAAAACTAGGAAAACGCTCAGTTGGACGCGTTGTTGAGCGAGCACCGGTACGTGCAACATGACCCGAGTACGACATTCCCATAAGGCCCACCACACAGTGTAGGCCTAACTGGATATTGACATTGTACACTGTATACTATTCCAACATCTTTGCATTGTTGAGCGAGCGTAGCGAGCGTCTCCACTTGACTCTTATGGCTCGAATGTCTGTTTTTTTTTTTCTGTTACTGCTTCGATACAGGTCGCACCGTTCCTCTGATCGACCTGAAATTTTTTACACATGTACATACCACCTATGCGGGTTGCTGTATAGTTTTTTGAACAAAATCCGATCGCTGGTTATAAAAAAAAAAAAAAGTTCCGATCGTTATGAAATTTTGCAGGGTCAATAAGTACAACATTTTCTCCTATTTTCCAAATTTTCAGCTAGATCGGTCAAGACCTTAAAGACTTATTGGTAATCATAATTCGAAAAATGATGTTAAAAAATGAAGGAGGCAGTGAAGATACAAAGATACACTTTAGAAGGCATGACGTGAATTAGTACAATGCAAAGATGTTGGAATAGTATATTGTGTACAATGTCAATATCCAGTTAGGCCTACACTGTGTGGTGGGCCTTATGGGAATGTCGTACTCGGGTCATGTTGCACGTACCGGTGCTCGCTCAACAACGCGTCCAACTGAGCGTTTTCCTAGTACTAATTCACGTCATGCCTTCTAAAGTGTATCTTTGTATCTTCACTGCCTCCTTCATTTTTAAGCATCATTTTTCGAACTATGATTACCAATAAGTCTTTAACGTCTTGACCGATTTAGCTGAAAATTTGAAAAATAGGAGAGAATGGTGTAGTTATTGACCCTGCAAAATTTCATAACGATCGGAACATTTTTATTTTTTTATTTTTTTATTTTATTTTTTATTTTTTATAACCAACGATCGGATTTTGTTCAAAAACTATACAGCAACCCGCCTATAGGTGGTATGTACATGTGTGAAAAATTTCAGGTCGATCAGAGAAACGGTGCGACCTGTATCGAAGCAGTAACAGAAAAAAAACAACAAAAAAAAACAGACATTCGAGCCATAAGAGTCAAGTGGAGACGCTCGCTACGCTCGCTCAAATGATATAATTAACTAACTAGGAAAACGCTAAAGTCCCGTCGCGTTGTTGAGCGAGCACCGGTACGTGCAACAACGACCCAAGTACGACATTCCGACCGATTTAGCTGAAAATTTGAAAAATAGGAGAAAATGTTGTACTTATTAACCCTGCAAAATTTCATAACGATCGGAAGATTTTTTTATTTTTATTTTTATTTATTATTTTTTTTTTGTATAACCAACGATCGGATTTTGTTCAAAAACTATACAGCAACCCGCCTAGGTGGTATGTACATGTGTGAAAAATTTCAGGCCGATCAGAGAAACGGTGCGACCTATATCGAAGCAGTAACAGAAAAAAAAAAACAGACATTCGAGCCATAAGAGTCAAGTGGAGACGCTCGCTTCGCTCGCTCAATAAAATGTATAGATTTTTGTGTTTTAGAAGATAAGCGTTGAAAGATGAGCATTTTCAGTGGATTGAACGCTATTTAACTATGTTTTTAATCCTACTTCATTTCGTCATTGTAAGCATAGAATTATATTTTGAAAGTAATTCCAACCATCAATACAAACAAAATTGGTAAAATATAATGATACTAACAATGTGATTTGAAGGTTTTTTCATAATAGTCAATTTTACAGGATTTTCAGTTTTAAAAGTGGAAAAAGTGAAGTGCGATTTTCACGTGATAAATTTATTTGGTTGCACTTAAATTCTTTGAAAGTCTAATACTAGAGATTTTAAAGGTTCTCTGAAAATTTCATCCAATTCCTAGCAGTCGTTTGTCCCAAAAAGCGAAAAACGAACTCAAACGTGTACAAATAATAGAAAATTATCTTAAAATTGATATTTGATCATGGAGTTATAAATAGTACTGGCGTACTGGAGGCGCAGGTGTGTGGTCGGCGGTGTACAGCCAGGGTCATATATAATCAAGAGGTCTGAAAGATACCTCTTTCACCGACATCTCGTGGTCACTCTTGGTGCCATTATTTATATCGCTCTGTAAAACTGCATTATCGATCGAGGGAAGCCCCCTAGACTATTTTGATGTTATAAATATTATTTAGGAGGCTTTGAAAGACTCTTGGTCAACAAAATAGTCAATATCTAGAAGGCAGTCAGAAGTGAAATACAATTTTATCAAAACAAAAGCATAAAACAAACTTTGGTGGTTTGCAAATATAGTCCGGATGTTAAAGGATATATATGGGGCATACCTTGCATTTTTTGATACAAGCAAGGCACTTGGCACACGTGTTCTAGGGAACATACCCTACTAATTTTGAGGTGGAGCCATCGTGATATCCCGTGCAGGGACCCGTTATCGCATGTTGCCTACCCCTGCTGGTTTGAAGGGTTGATTAGCAAAACAATTCGGTGTTTGGTGATAGAAACTTGAAATTTTTACCAAATAGGGGTAACATTAGGCTTATCATACTAGCGACGGGGAACTTCGGATTTCTTCATAGTTAAGGGATGATAGTGGTTTTAATTTTGGGGGTTGAACATTTCGATTTTAATTTTTATTGATGACACCCTTGGTGTAATGTTGGACTTCTACGTTAAAGTACTTCCCAAAATCTTCAAACAAAATGATGGTGTTTAAAATATGACTAGCGACCCCTAATTTGGTCATAATGACCTATTGACATAATGATCTGAGTTATGACCTATTTGAAAACTTGTTAAACATAGTCGTGTGACCACTCTATTTAAAGCTTAGATGAAGTAGAATAATATGAAATAAATTTCAACATGCCAGGTTGACCTGTGACCTTTTTCGTCCTTTATTTGACCTTGATAACTGTTTCAGCATGAGCTGCATGACTGCATAATGTATACTTGTAGCACATCCAAATGCATGTGATGTATAAACAAGTTTATTTACTAAATGCACTCAACATGTAATGTTATAAGGCTGCATTGCAAACGGTTTTTACTTTTGCGTTGATGGATGAGTAGTTTTGTACCATTGAACCATCTTTTACTATACTTTTACTTCGTCGTTTTTCAACGTATTTACATAGAATATACCATTTTCAAAAGAGTACCAAGTTCCTGATATATCGTTATGGTAAAACTTTTTAGATTAATATTCATTAAGAGGAAGTAACAATACACCCATTGTTGATTATAGTACTTTATTAATTACTTATGCAGTTAACCAAATTTGTTAAGTTTTGGATTTTTTTCACTTAAGCTCACAAAGTGCGACGCTCTGGCAGAGCTGTGTTCTTTCATTAACGTTTGAGACACTTGCATCATCCTCCACATCCTTTCTTGCACCCGCACCCTGCATCGTATAAACTCTATACATGTTTCAGAAGCTATTGGAAGAATGGTCCACACTGGCACCCATCCATCTGCCGTCATATTCCATCCCCACTCAGAAGGCCAAGGCAGCTATTGTTGTAGGGAGAGAGTTTGATCCCAGGCGTGTACTCCTTGATAGATTGAGCGTCGAATGTGCTGTACTAAGGCGTCTTTGGTCGGAGGAATCGTTTCTAGCTGTCTTGTTTTTCTTGGTGAAAAGTATTTTGCGACATTCATTCACGGTAAAGTACGTGTTTCATCAAAAAAGTGAAAATTTAAAATTAACACTTTTTTAGGGTATCTCAAGCGTACGTTATTGTAGATCTTGATACGTGAATGTAAATTGATCTCCATTGTCATTCAAAACTACTGCAAACTTCTCCAAACAATGTCTCAATGACAGCCTCCACTTTTCCAACAATAGTGGCAATGAAACCATTTGTAGCATCAGGAAACGCTCTCCAAGCATCGAATGCAGACTTTTTCCCATAACTATCACGAAATGAGGACACTGTTTCCATCCCGAAAATGCGTGGAACATAGGAAGTGCTATAGAATAACCAGTAGATAATTCAAATCGGTTCCCGGTTTCCTTTTTTAGAACATAATCAATACGGTTATTTACCTAGATAAGCTGCAACAAGGTGTGCTTCGACATACTGAAGGTTTCTTCCAGTCCCCAGATGCTTCTGTAGCGCTTCAATGCCAGTTATTTCCGGAACACAGCTGATTGCAAAGACTAGCACATCAGTAGCATTATGAGCGTGTCTCCCTGATTGTGATTACATTGGGGCCAACCCGCCTGTGATATCCTTATTAAGTGGTAGCTTTGAGTATGGTGGTGAGTATGGTATGGGTAACTAAGAGGGTATCAAGTGTGTTAATGACTTCTTTGCCTTCCTCATTTGTCATTGATATACTGGAGGCTAACATCCTAAAGAACTTCTTTATTACCTGAATCACGTAGAAAATATGGCCATCCTTTGGGAATTTTTGTACGAGTGTCCTAAATATTTGTCCAGTGTCATATTTAAAGACTAATTGGGTCGTACTTATCCCAGATGATATCTAAGCGTAGAACAGACGCTAGTTCTTTCTTGAGGAAGGGAGGAAAAAACACTGTCTACATAATCTTGGAATGCAATTGAGTGGTCCGGGAAGGGGGGGGGGCTTTACCCATCACGTATTTTTGCATCTACAGGTGGTGCATTTACTACATAACTATTTTGACTGGTATTCAAAAGACATTTTACTTGATCCAATTTGGTACAAGATCTCAACGCCCCCAATACAGACAAGGACGATGAGCCTGGTTGATGACTAGACTAGTCATTTTGGCCATAGATTTATGAACAAGAGGTCGAGTGGCTGTTCTAAAGAGTAGAAATTTGTTTAACTTGATGCGGTCCATAAAATATTTAGCAAATGTACTCACTGCCGCGCCACCAGAGAGCGAGAGAGTGCGCGCTCTCGGAAAATGGTCCCAAAAGGTGCGCGATTCATACAGCTGTTTTGTTTGTTGGTTTGTATTATTAATGTTATTGTTTATATTAACGTTATACTACAGTTCACTTCTAGCTAGTCATATTTTGGTTCATTTATAAGAAAAACCGTTCATTTCACCCCAATGAAAGCGGACCTGAACCAATTCCTTGTTAATTTGACTCCATTGATGAGCAACTAGCCTGTACTGCATCGTGGTCACCCAAGAGGATGCAGACGCCCTTCAAGCAGACCTAGACGACATTCAGATCTGGTGCGACAACAATGGCATGTCGCTCAACGCCCTCAAGTGCAAGATGATGGACATCACGCGCGCGCGCACCCCACTATACTTCCTGTACACCATAGATGGTGTCCCACTCGAGTACGTCGACAAGCAGCGCCTCCTCGGCGTTCACATCACAAGCGACCTCCGATGGAACGTTCACACCGATATTGTGCGGGCCAAGGCGGCGCAGGTGCTGGGTTTCGCGGCCCGCAATCTGCACGGGTGCACGCCGCGCGTCAAGAGGATGGCCTACCTGTCGCTAGTTAAGCCCACCATGACTTTCGGCCTCCCCGCATGGCACCCAACCACCATTGAGAACACTACCAAGCTTAAGAGGGTGCAGAGAAGGGCATTGCATTTCATTCATGGCCGAAACATCCCCCCACCCTGTGACCAGAAGCAGGTTATGCCAATGACCATGCACCTGCAATACACCGACCTGGTGTTTTTTAAAAGATGCCTCAGCGGCGCCACTGATTATGACGTGTGCGCGCGCATCATCCAGGGCCGTGTGTTGAGAGGCGACGATAGTAGGCACCCCCGCCTCCAACCCCCTCCGGCCAAAGGAGTGCTCGGCCGACGTGCTTTTTCTTTCCGGGTTGTTAACCCATGGAACGACCTGCCGCCCGCCCTCAAAGACTGCCCAGTAAGTCATTTCCCTTCCATGTGTAAGGAGTACTTATGGGAGAACCATCTACAAGTGCCGTGGCTCTTCGCGGCACGAGACTTCCACAAAGATATCAAGTGTTTTAGCAAAATATTTGCTAGCGTCGACGCCTTTTCTTGTTGTTAAAAAATGTAATAATAACAAGGATAAACAACAATAAATAAATAAATAAATAAATAAATAAATAAATAAATCAGTTACTTGAAAAACGGACCACTGATAGGCCACGATTCACCCTTGGATTAGAATAACATCAACAACGCATTAACTATTATTAATTTTTTTGTGGTTTATTACCATAACGATCTACCAGTAACTTGGTACTCCTTTTAAAATGGTATATTCTATGTAAATTCGTCGAAAAACGACGAAGTAAAAGTATAGTAATTAAAAGATGGTTCAATGGTACAAAACTGCTCATCCATCAACGCAACAGTAAAACGCTTCGCAATGCAGCCTTATAACATTACATGTTGAGTGCATTTAGTAAATAAACTTGTTAATACATCACATGCATTTGGATGTGCTACAAGTATACATTATGCAGTCATGCAGCTCATGCTGAAACAGTTATCAAGGTCAAATAAAGGACGAAAAAGGTCACAGGTCAACCTGGCATGTTGAAATTTATTTAATATTATTCTACTTCATCTAAGCTTTAAATAGAGTGGTCACACGACTATGTTTAACAATTTTTCAAATAGGTCTTAACTCAGATCATTATGTCAACAGGTCATTATGAACAAATTAGGGGTCGCTAGTCATAGTTTAAACACCATCATTTTGTTTGAAGATTTTGGGAAGTACTTTAACGTAGAAGTCCAACATTACACCAAGGGTGTCATCAATAAAAATTAAAATCGGAATGTTCAACCCCCAAAATTAAAACCCCTATCATCCCTTAACTATAAAGAAATCCGAAGTTCCCCGTTGCAAGTATGTTAAGCCTAATGTTACCTCTATTTGGTAAAAATTTCAAGTTTCTATCACCAAACACCTAATTGTTTTGCTAATCAACCCTTCAAACCAGCAGGGGTAGGCAACATGCGATAACGGGTCCCTGCACGGGATATCACGATGGCTCCACCTCAAAATTAGTAGGGTATGGTCCCTAGAACACGTGTGCCAAGTGCCTTGCTTGTATCAAAAAATGCAAGGTCAAGTCTCTTAACATCCGGACTAATAAGACTTGACAGCCAAGATAGAATTATTCGAAATTAATTAGAAACTAAGGCAAATATAAGAACTAAGGCATAGTCTTAATGCTATCCCAAGGCCAAGGTATCGATATATAATGCTCTCTTTAACGTTCCATATTATATTTCTTCTAGGCTTGATAGTTTCTCTGGTGAATAGAGAATTTTCCTTTGACATTAGCAGCCATGTTTCTTATTTACGTCGATAATGCAGTTCACAGGGCAATATAATAATGGCACAAAGAGTTGACCACTAGATGTTGGTGAAAGAGGTATCTTTCAGACCTCTTGATTTATATATGACCCTGACTGTACAAGTTAGCACAGAGGCTGACCCTGATGGACGTCAGCGTTACTGCTGAGCCACAGCCTGCGTTAGTCACGGAACCTCTCGCTGAGGAGGCCAAATCCAAGGATGACCAAGTCACCCAATCGCCCTCCTCCACGGTCGAGGAGACTTTCACAGCTGAGACACCGTCGCAACCCGTGATAGCAGGATCCATCCTGCACGAGGCCCCTGGTGACCGGACTCTACCCGTGACTGCAACTGAGCTTCCGTCGCAACAGGCAACCCCATTAATTACAACCCATAAACTATTATCAATAAAAAAAGTAAAAAAGGCTAATCTCCACCCCACACGTAACCAGCCCCCCAGAATCACTAAAGTAAACCACAAAGCCCTTAATCACTCAAAAACTGTAAATTTTCTTTTGCTCAGCCAACAAGTGTTGCCAATTTAACACAAACTAAGGCTAGGGACACAGTCGCCCCTAATAATACCCCATCTGCTTATGGCCTCAGCCACAAACTACTAACAACCTCTCCTAAAATCTGCTCGACCCAGAACAAACCCAACAAATCAATACTGAGCCCTAAAATCGCATTCCTTAATATCTGCTCAATCCGGAACAAAATCGAAGAAATTGAGCTTCTAACCAAGCGCCTCTCCCCTGATATCTTTTGCTTCTCGGAACACTGGCTTACTCCACACGAAATTAACTCCTTTTGCATCTCCGGCTACGCTAATATTGACTTTTTCTGTCGCTCCAAACTTTTCATCCATGGAGGTGTTGCAATCCTTGCCAAACCCCACCTCAACCTCATTCCCATCCCTGAAGTCAAACCCTACTGCACCGAGAAAGTGTTTGAATTTTGTAGCATGTTCATGGCGCTCTCTCGGTCATCACTTTTTAATTCTCTCTGTCAAACCGTTCCCCTCTTGGTGATTTAAATACTTTTCTCTCCAAGCTTGATGAAGTGCTCATCCTTCTCCCCAAAGAAATTTCCTAAAGCAGACTTAGTCTTATGCAGTGACCAAAATGTGGACCTGCTTTTCCAATCGCCATCCCGATCTAAAACTGCTCGATCTAGTCCACTCCTTCAATATCATTAAAAACCATTGATACACCAACCCTGCCCACTGCCACTAGCAGCTCTCTTATCGAAAACATTTTCACTTCTCTCGACCCAGCATTGTTTTTCCGTCAGCTCTACTGACCCTGGCCTGTCCGACCATCACCTCCTCATTCTAAACCTTTATCTCTCCAAAATCAACCCCCCAAAAATGAAGGTAATGAAACGTTTCTTTCAGTCCCAAAAATACAGGCAACTTTCTAACACGGCTAAGTGCAGAAAATTGGCAGTCACTATCAACTCCTGGAGATGCAGATGTACCCCTTCTCTAGTTTTCTTACCACTTTCCTGTATCACTTCAATATATCATTTCCGCAAAAAAGCTGTCCCGCTTTAAACCCAAAGTCAATTCCTGGATCACACAGGAACTGCGATCTGAAGCCCAGACCTTGCGACCCCTTCATTTGAACTGAAGTCGTCCAACAACTCGACCAGTAAACAACAATATCGTGATTTAAAAAAGTCTCATGCTAGAAATTCGCCAAGCTAAACTCTACTATAACGACTCCTTAATATCAGAATCTAAGAACCTCAAAAGCTTTTTGGTCATGATTAAATCACAGACCAATGCCCCGCAACCTAAATGCAACCTCTCTCTTATCGCTAAGGGTAAAGTTATATCTGACGCATCATCTCAATGGGGAACTCTTTAATGACTTCTTCATCAACTCGTGCAACCCGGCGGGTAAGCCCAATGCATAAATTTACCCTCCCCTCCTCCAAAACTCTCACGACCTCTGATTGGCCCAACTATTTTTCCCTCCACCCAACCATCCAATCGAAGTAGCTACTGTAACTAGGAAACTTAGTTCCAAACACTCATATGGACTTGACGAGGTGCCAGGCTCCCTTCTTTTCAAATGTATGGACTTTATTTCCGGCCCATTAGCCTACATCATTAATCAATCCTTTTCTGATGGCATTTTCCCCCCCAAAACTGAAGGCAGCAAAAATAATCCCCATCTCAAACACAAAGGTAAAAAATCTGAGATGACTAACTATCGACCCATCTCCCTGCTCTCATCATTTTCCAAAATATATGAATACATCATGCATGATCGTCTATCATCATTTCTAATTATCACAACATTCTCTCCCCTACTCAGCATGGTTTTTTTTAAAAAATAAATCCACCACAAGCGCAATCTTCAGTTTTTCTTTCCCTCTCTACTCTGCTTTGGACAAAGGTGACCACGCGGGAGGAGTGTTTTTAAAGACATGACAAAGGCTTTTGATACGATAGATCACAAATTCTCCTAGGAAAGCTATATACCTATGGCATCCGAGGGATCGCTTTAGATTTGGGTTTCCTCTTTTCTCTCCGGCCGCTCTCAAGTAGTCGAAATCGAGACAGCCAAAGGTCCTATCCGTCACCAAAACCCGCTCAAATCTCTGTCCATAGGGCTGTGGAGTTCCCCCGGGTTTTCCATACTCGGACCCCTAGACTATATCATATATGTTAATGACCAGGCCCCCCTTTCTGGATGAGGGTTTTTCTCACCAATATGCGGATGACTCCAGCCATTTGCTGACCCTACCTAAACTTTCCCTCCCTCTCAGGCACTTGCCCCCCTAATCAACAGCCAATGGCTAAAATGTCATCATACAGCCGAGACAATCAACTCTACATCTCGCGCTCTAAAACGGTATACCTATACTTTCACACCCCCAATAAGATCCCCCTGGCTAGTCCCCGAGTTCATCTAGAGTTTGATATAAACCACCCCGCATCCAGTGTAAAAGTCCTTGGCCTTGCATTGACCGAAAAACTTGACTGGTCTATCCATGTTGACCATGTTGCCAACAAAATTTTATCTGGATGCTACTCTATCCGTAAGCTCAAACAAATTGTTCACCCCCATATCTTATTGCAAGTCTACTTTGCCCACATCCACTCTCACTTATCCTATGGCCTGCTATTTTGGGGAGCCTCCCCCCAAGCTAATAGAATATTCATAATCCAAAAAAGAGCGATACGCATTATTGCGGGTGTCTCCAGAAAACACTCCTGTAGGGAGCTCTTTAAGGAATTAGGAATTCTAACTCTAGCATGCACCTCATCCAGTCTGCTGCACTCTTTGTTCGCACAAATAGTAACCTCTTCCCTCTCAATGCGTCCCGTGCCACTGCCACAACACAAGAGCCATCCTTCACATACATAGGCCGCCCCACCACCTGCGCCTTTTTGCACTAGGCCCAGAGTACCTTGCCTTCCACCCTTTACAACAAACTCCCAGAAAACATAAAAACCTCCCCACCCTGGCCCCTTCAAACACAAGTTAAAAATTATATCTCACAGAAAACAGCTTCTACTCGGTTAGTGACCCACCTCTCAATGTAAAAAAAAAACAATTATAAATAATGAACAAATAATTAAATAATAAAAAGATAAACAATTATTATTCTAGCTAAATTCAGCAATAATGATTATCACCTGTTTTAATGTCCCCGTTTCAAAGTTTTACTGACATTGTAAATTGTAACATATGATTACTATTTTTTAGTTTATGCCTCCATATCATTATGTCTCATACTTTCATCTGTACCATTATCTTGTACCAATTGTAAATCACCTCATTTAACAATTCTCTTCTCCAGTTATACTTCCATAAATTAATATATTATATCAATGTCATTCTTTATTTCAAATTCCACTTTTATATTATCCTCCCACATGTTGGGTTATCCACAAACAATTGTAACTAATACATCATATAAATTATTATTCTTACCACCATTGAGTGTAGATTTTCACAGTCCAAATGTTACAATTATTTTCAATGTATTAATTTATTTATTTTCATAATTTTTTTTATTTACTTAATGTACATGATTACTCTGTAGTACTAGGATTACATATACTTATCTGTAAGTTACCTCAGGCTATTCACCTTCCCCCTCCGGGAGTCAAACATGAAACAATGTGCCTGTCAAGATGAATAAAGTTATCTATCTATCTATCTATTTTCATATTGGCAGACATTTTGATTGTTTATTTTGGGTAACCAAGGTAACCTAGGGCCTACCACAGTTCATGGTAGCAAAGTTTAACCGCATTTGGGTTTTATAAAACCCAAAAGGGCCCGATAGGCTCAAAAAAACAAACCGTTGTGGACGTTGTGTTTCCATTTTGAGCTGACCTCCTTATTCCAATCATGATTGATGACACATCTTTTCTTGTTTTGCAATAAATAACGTGTCATGTTTGGAGGAATTTTGGAATTTTAAGTTGTTCTGAATCGGCCTTATTGATTCTGGCGTTGATCCGCGGGTGTTCGCACTGTCCTGTCCATACCACTGATTGCTATATTTCCTATTAAAAAATATCGATCTTTGGTTCAGGGGATCGAACCGAAATAATTTTTATTTCGGTTGGTTTATTTACTAACATTAATTACCGATACATGCCCACTTCTATATCAATTCCCAACATATATATGCCCAAAGCCCAATCCTGACTCAAAGTCCACATTCCACAATGCTCCTCAGTCCTCACTCCTCAGTCCAAATCAGGTCTGTGTCTTTTAAATTAAAGTGACAACATTCTGAAGTCGGCGTTTATGAAAGGTGTGGTAGGCAGGTGTCTTTGGACTTATGAAAGAAGGTATGAGCCGGACTTGTGAAAGGGAAAATCGAACCTTTTTTTCTTTTTCCCAATTTTCGCGATTTGGTGATTTTTAGACTTAGTGACCGAAACTGCCCCCTGAACCGAAATTAACCGAAAAACCCCGAAATAAACCGAAATAAGAAATTCGGTTACGGTTCGGTTTTCGGTTCAGGCACTTTCTTATAACGGTTTTCGGTTCGGTTTTCGGTTCAGGATAAATATCGTTTTTTTTTGTTTTATGTTCGTACCGGTTGGATGCCCTGCTTTGGTTGGTTATCGCTCACTCGTCGATTGCGTAATGTCCCGCACTGAATGTTAGTTATGTGACTGAGTGGGTAGACTCTAAATACAGATTTATTCATAAGCATCAGGTTTGGTTTGAGGGCCCCGGCTTTACATTGTACATTGTTTTGTTACCAGTGTAAAGCTAAAAAATATTTCGTTATGCTTTGCATCTTATCAAATAATAACAAAAATTATAGTCGTATTTTGTTTTATGCAGGGTGCGAATTAACGACTTTGCAGAGGGGGGGATGGCTAAGAATAGTATTTTCGTTGGCAAACCGGGGTCTGGGGCGAAGCCCCAGCCGGCGGAGGCGAATTTTTTTGGGGGTATTATTGCCCTTGAGATGGCCTTAGAAGCGATCTGAGGAAAATATTTGGGGGGTATTATTGCTCTCATGATGGCCTTAGAAGCGATCTGATGAAAATTTTTGGGTCATTATTGCCCTTAAATGGCCTTAGAAGTGATCTAAAAAAAAAATTTATTGGGGTATTATTGCCCTCAAGATGGTATTAGAAGCGATCTGAGGTATTATTTTTGAAAGGATATGTGTAAATTGACGCATTATTTATTAACATTACGATATAAAGTCACTTGATATGTTAAAATGAGATGGAATCCAGAGGTGGGGATTCAGCCATCCCCGGCAGGGATACCTTTCAGTAAAACAGAGCCAGGGATGAAATTACCAGAGGGGGGAAATCCCCCCCATCCCCCCCGTCAATTCGCACCCTGGTTTTATGTGATATTCTGATATAGTTTCACAACTAAAGTATGGTAGGCAAACTGTGAAATGTGTGTCGGTACGCGAATGTATTTCGGGAAACGAATATAACAGTAATAGTGAAAGTATTGAACCGCGAAACTATCAATATAACCTATAACCTCGTGATTTTCATTCAAAACAAAACAATTAGCATCGACGAGCACAAAAGTGTATGTGGTTCTTAGACTCTTCGAAAATTTCTTAAAACCAAAATATTATTTTTAGTTTTCATATTTCATATTCACATTTTATTCACTCGATCCAATACATTGTAACAGATACTAGGAAAACGCTCAGTTGGAAACCCTTGTTGAGCGAGCACCGGTACGTGCAACATGACCCGAGTACGACATTCCCATAAGGCCCACCACACAGTGTAGGCCTAACTGGATATTGACATTGTACCCCTATATACTGTTCCAACATCTTTGCATTGTACTAATTCCACGTCATGCCTTCTAAAGTGTATCTATGTATCTTCACCTGCCTCCTTCATTTTTTTAACATCATTTTTTGAATTATGATTACCAATAAGTCTTTAACGTCTTGACCGATTTATCTGAAAATTTGGAAAATAGGAGAGAATATTTTACTTATTGACTCTGCAAAATTTCATAACGATCGGTACATTTTATGTTTTTAATTTTTTTTTTTATAACCAACGATCGGATTTTGTTCAAAAACTATACAGCAACCCGCCTAGGTGGTATGTACATGTGTGCAAATTTCAGGTCGATCGAGAAACGGTTGCGACCTGTACCAAAGCAGTAACGAAAGAAAAAAACACATTCGAGCCATAAGAGTCAAGTGGAGACGCTCGCTAAAGCTCGCTCAAAGGGCTACTAATCTCCGCCCCTGGCGGAGGCTCGTCTAACTCGCTCGTGTGGCCACTAGGTTAAAAGGGGTTAGACGATCCTCCGCTAGGCGAAGATCCAGCAGACCTTGCGCTCGCTCAATAACCCTTCTTGGGAGAGAGGGAATGAATAATAATTAATAATAAACACTATGTACATGGTTAAAATATTAATAGTAAGTGTGTCATTAGAAAGTAATTAGGCAATAAGCAATTAAGTGACTAATGATAGTTATACACATTACTTTAAATATGTCCTCCTGTATACGTGTATGTTCCTCACAGTTCATGTACGTTTCCGAGGATACTCTGACAAGCAGTGGCGGTCGCTTTAGGGCGGTTCCCCCCTCGGGCGTGGTCAGGGGAAGAGTGGGTGACCGCTCTGCCCCGAACCGAAACACGCACGCTATACGATGGGTTAGAGCAGACGGAGGGTTCGAAAAGCTAGTGTAACGGCTTCGTTCTCCTCGATGTCTGCTCGGAAGTCCGTTAGTGGAGAAAACCTATATGACTGTCAAGGGGTTTCACCGTCCTTGCGGATGGGACGTAAAGCCGTTATGGTCCCCTTGGTACTTTTCGAAAGAAGTAGGCTACGTGCCCTCCTTCCCTCCCCTCCCCTCCCGTCCCCACCCACCACAACTCAATCTCTAAGGGAAAAAAGAGTTTCCTCCCCAAAGACAAAATAATCACTCTTTCAATAAGAGCCCATAGGCTCGGTGTGAAACTTCAAGCATGCACAAAAGTACCAAAGTGTAATGCATTCGACATAAAGCATAAAGCAAGATACCGGGTTTCCCCTCCTCCCTTCTATCTATTCACCCTTCATCCTCATATATCATCACTTATCGTGTAATAGCCTTAGTGTATTAATATGACACGTTACGCAATACAATACAAATCAATCAAACAGTAACCAGTCCTTGTTTTTCGGGGAGTGGGGGGGACACGGACATTGCCCATAAAACAACTGCTTCGGGAAAAGTATGTATCCTGGTACAATGGGGGGCTCGGGGGGAAGCCTCCCAGGCAGTGCCGGTCAGGGGCGAACAGCCCCTGAATATTTTTTATGTTTAACATTGAAAATTGTCGATATTTTGTGAAGATTATCAGTTTTAATCAGTTACCAAAAAAATTGCCGCAAAATTGTGCCCCCCCCTCGCCCCCTCATAGTTTCGCCACTGCAGACAAGAGCAAACATCATGTTTACCTCTTGCTGGCAGTCAATGTATAGTTTCTGAAGTACATAATCGGTTATTTGAGAAACCGATGCATGTAACCATTGTTCTGAGTAAAACGCAATAAACGTGCATACACCCTGAAGTAAAAAAATGCAGTTTTTTTGATGTAGTAATTTAGATGTGGCAAAGTTACATTGATTTTTATTGATATTGATATTAATGAGTACGTTATTTCATAATAACGAGAGTGTCATTAGCGCGGACTAGAGTTTCTCAATTAAATGGAGCGGGTATATATAAAATTGGTAAATATAAGGTAGTATCATAAGTTTTTATGATTGTTTATTATAGTAAACATAAAACTACATTTAATTTCTCGGCAATGGGAGCCAATGACTCATTTTATTGAAAGTGACTTGTTCCGTTTCTCAAATCAATACTTTTTTTCTTTAGAACGTATAATGGACTGACTTATTCGGTTTCCCAACTCAAAGGGAAAATTGACACCCCTATACACACTACACAGGCATGGTCGAAAAATATTTCGTTACTCTACTAATCGATATAGGTCTTGAAATTCGGTTTCTCAAAGCTATCTTACTCATTTACGCAATTTGGGTGACTTATTCGGTTTCTCAAATAACCGATTCAAATATTAGAGGATGTGGGAAAAAAGTAAAAAAAGTATCATTTTGGTTTTGAAAAGTTTCCTCCACCGTCGGGATTTCTCACCAACCCACAATGACACGTGGTACAGCTAGGAATTATCTAGCTCCAATATATAATAATTACTTGATCGGGTATCGAACGCGGGTCTCTTGGCTGCTTGCCAGTATAACCTGGATTGTTTGTGCAACATTCAATCTAAATGAAGAAACAGTAAATCGACACATTTGAATCGCAATGCGCATAGATCATCTGGCTGTTGACTTATGTCGGAATTCGGATTAAAAAAACATTTTAAAACTCTTTCAAAAAGTATACAAATAAACTACAATACACATTTCATTCGGATTGCCTCTTATTGAACCCGATTTAATTTTTCCATGCATTCTAAGTAACAATATAACGTAAATCGGGAAATATTATGTTTTGTTCAACCTTCAAAAATATATTTATTCAACAACTGACTATTGTGTGAAATGCAACAGACAAATTTGTGAGTTTAACTTCAGTTTTTTAATTGCATAAGAAAACTTGAAAAATGAACGTGGTTTTATGAGAAAATAAAAATTTCACAATTTTTTTTTTTAAATTTTGATTGCTTTCACGTCAATCAAGGTTTTCATAAAGTCGGTGTGGTCGTCAAAGTCAAAGGGTTTACAGGTTAACGATGACCTTGGCCTTGGTGATGTGTTTCCCCGCTGTAAACAAAGTTGTTACACGAGTGCACGATGATGCAACACCCAACATGCAGACTGCAGTTTCCTTCAAGGTTGTTCCTTGTGTTACGTCACTGAAAACAAAACAACGCGACACCGCGCGCACTCTAGCGGCAACGAGTAAAACAACGATCTACGGTGGCACCAACTGTTCAGGCGTGGGTTCGAATCCCGTGCAGTGCCTGGTCTGGTCTGTGCTCGAGGTTCCATGTTACGTTTTTTAATTTTATTTGTTTTTATTTCGTTGGTAACCTTTCGTTGCCACTGCAGGGTACACACAGTGTTGAATTCAGACTTTTCATCCCGGATCCCGGGGTATTACATAGGGACCAAGCACGGGGGGTTTGAGGGGCGAAGCCCCCCAACAATAGCGCAGCAGGTGAAAATTTTGAAAATCAGGTTTTTAGAGTGCGTTTGGTGCGTTTAGAAAAAAGTTGTGGTCTGAACGCAATACCAAAATAATGTAGTTTTTGTGTGTTGTGGACGCTAAAAGTTCCTAAATATCCGCTAGATTTAACCTTCAAACCGCTAGATTCACAAAACGGTCCTATTAGAAACGAAAACAAATACAATATTTTCCAAACAGGGTGAAAAACATTTATTTTTTTACCAATCACAGCACGATTTTGTAAAATTCGACTAATAGGAAGCAAGTATCAGTTTTTAGCCTAATATAGAAGAAAAACTGCCTTGACCCCTCCTTTTACAGGATGCCTACGCATTGGTTACCTGATCATAGTGTTTTCGCATCGAAAAGTACGCGACTGTGAGCCAACATACAAAAGAAGACATATTTTGGGAATTTCCTAAACAGAAGTCGGAACCCTTTGAATGACCATACATTTACAAATCTAGTTCTTGACCTCGTGAGTTGCCCACACGTTTTTAGTAGGGTCTGCCTACTTGATTACATATTGTGTTCGTCCCATAGATATTGAACCCCTATTGTAGGCAATATCTACATAGATATTGAACCCCTATTGTAGGCAATATCTATGGTTCGTGACCTTTCAAAAACGGCAAAGTGACATTATTTGAAAAATGAAGGAATATATAGTGCATGTAGTCAATTAATTCCCGGGGGGGGGGGGGGGGAATGACAGTTCCCGGGATCATAGCTGGATTCAACACTTCAACTCAACACTACACATCAGAGCTAAGCGATATGACCCTCTTTGTGGTGACTAACTATGTAGGTATATTAGAGTTAGGACTGTTACTGTTGTGAAGGGATGTCCGAGGGCTGTTTAAGAGGATTCAATACCTTGCATTCGCATTAACGACTGAGGAAATCCTCAGGAAAACCTTTAGTTAGGATTGCCGGTCTCGACGGGATTTGAACCCGGGACCTCCCGAATCAGAGTCGCGCTTCTAACGCTCGGGTCACGTATAGTGACCGCGGTGCCAACTATACCGAGGGGGGCTCTACTAATGCTCTTGCCGTATTTATTTTACCTTTTCTTTCTTTCGTTCTTATTCTTCTCTGCGATGCTTGTCCCGTGATCCGTAGTACTCTCCTTGCCCGCCTGTGGCTGGTTCTGCCCAGCACAGGCCGGTCCCGGTCCCGCCACATCCCCCATTAGAGGAGTTACATCAGCATTCTCTTCGAGACTCGTTGGTCTTGTGGTTAGCGTCTCTGCTAGGTCCAGGGTTCGATTCCCGTTTTTAACTTCTGATTTGGACTTGAGCCCATCAGTTCTTGGCTTAGCAATTTGTAAACGGTGACTTTGGAGCCGTCCTAGCAACGAGGCACATAATAAATTCAAAGTTGTGCAGAATCGGCCTTGTTGATTCTGGCGTTGATCCGCGGGTGTTCGCACTGTATCACTATCACTGATTGCTATATTTCCTAAATAAAAAAATCGATCTTTGGTTCGTTATCACTCGTCGATTGCGTCGGGGCCTTCAGGGTTCGCTTGGTCGTTTTGGTTCAATGTCCTCCACTGAAAATCAGTTATATGACTGAGTGGGTCGACTCTAAATACGAATTTATTTCTTTATATCCCATCGTCAACAATCGTTTGTACTAAATAAATCCAAATTAAAATTATGGATTATTAGTGTATTGAGACAACCTGTTTGCATTTTTAATACGTATTTTTAATAAATTTAAATCTTTAATTACTACGACTTTTGGAACTGATTAATATCATATCGGTATCTTTTGTTTTCAATTTCCATCGTGTGCTTCCCCTGCCTCCTTATCAACATAGCATGTGTATGTGTGCACTATCAAAGCTCTATTGATAGACAAACCTCCTAATTTACTTATCTTATCTCTCAGTTTTCTTGACACCGCAGTAAAAGTTAAAACACATCACTGCATTCACGACGTGTCGTGTTATTGATGTTTTCATTGAATTTTGAAAGATATATTCGAAAAGTGCGCCGTTCACATCGAGCTCTCGACTCATCGCGCTCGACTTCATGAAACACACACTTGTTGTTGTGCCAGTGTGCCAGGCAGCAGGCAGGCACAGCTGTGCAGAGTGCAAGTGTGGCTGTCTGTGACTGGCAGTGTTTTGCGTACTGTACTGTACGGATTGTGTAGTCTACATCACACAAAGGAGGTAGGTTGGATTACAAGTTGAAATTGCAAAGTTGCTTTTTCAAGGGACGTGCGTCTGGAATCTGTGCGTGACAAACATTCAGTCAGCCGTCTGCGTCGTTTCGATAAGGGAGGGAGTGCTTGCTCTACCAGGCTCTCGCTGACAGCGGGCAACATTCTTATCCGTCTGGCCGACTCGACGACGTCAGTGACTGGACGCATCCCTTTCTAACAAGTAGTAGGCCTATTTTCTCTGTGGTTACTGGATGTCTTCTGGGCATAACTTTAGTTTAGTGCGTTTCCGTTGCTTTTATTAATAGTTGTGTAATAATCACTAATCAGCGTTGTTTCCACATTCGCCAACATAACAGAAGGTAAGAGAGTTGTTTGATTTTGCACGTGTTGTTTTCACTTTTCACACATTTTCTCTAGGGGAGCAATTAGAAATATACGGTAGGGGGCCTATGCAGTTACCTGAAAAGTACTCCCTAGGTAGGGCCTAAGCGATGTATGGAGGTGGGGGTTACGGGTGCGGGGAACCTGTCGGTTGGTGGTGGGGGTCTGGGGGTTACGGGTGCGGGGGGGATATCCCCACCCGGGGGTTTTCAATGTTTTCGATAGTTTTACCAGAATCTTGATGCTCCAGGTGTTTCACAAAAGTCTCTAGGGTAGGCACACGTACAGGGTCATAGGTGTTAAGATATATCTATGTACAGGGTTCATACAATAGAGTAGGTAGAGGAGAGAACAACACTGGTTGATAATAACATGTTGTTTTGGTCAAGAAATGCGGAAATTCCAAAGATTGTCCGTGTCAAAAAAGAGAGTGTGTGAATGTTGGAGTGATTGTTGATTGTCCACTCCAGTCCTAATGTAATATTCAATAACATTCTTACCCGCATGCTGTGCTGTGTGTGTGAGTGGGTGGTACTTTTAAAACGATCGATACAGTGGCGTAACTAGCCCTTATTGTTCGGGAGCGCGAACATTTTTGTATCCTCCAAAGATCAATGGTCAGCATGTTACTAGTGAAGGGGTGTGTGGGTTCAGTCAGTGGTTGTTATCTCAAAATAATATATAGGTAAAAAAAAACGTGTTATTTCCTGGGTAAAGTACACGATTGGGAACAATGAGGGGCCTGGGGGGCTGCCCCCCCCCCCCAGTTGATGCGGTTCGGGCCGCACAGCCCCGGAAATGTTTTCGATTCTATCAGTATGATTAGAGTATTTTGACGATTTTTTTTTATGATTAAGATCCGCAAAAAATTGCGAAACAAGAAAAATATTTCAATATTTAAATATTATATCTCATGTCAAATGAAAATTGTGCCCCACCTCCCCCGGGCCCCGCCCCCCCCCCCCCCCCTCCCACCCCCGTAGTTACGAAACTGTCGACAGATATACACAATGACATGTTGACGCACTCAGGCGTCTCTTTGTTGAGGGTTGGGGACGAACAGGTCCGAACAGGTCTGCTAATTGGAACCTCTTGGAATTGAAAGAAAAGGTTATTCCGTTATTCCCATTTCCCGGAGATGATCCACTACAACGAACCACCCTCAGCCAACACAACAGGCAACTCAATCTACAAGTCTACAAGAATGAAAGTTGAGATTGTTTGCTCACGATTTCGGTTTATTTTGTTGAAGTATTCACGCCGAGACTCGTGTCGCGTCGTGTGGCGCCGGCCATAGTCGGCTCTCTCGGGGTCTGTTCCGCGATACTCTTGTCTTACGTCACCCACCCCACCCACCCCTAAAACCCGGGGTTTTCACGCGCGTCGGGCGTAAACCCCACATACAGCATGGATGGATGGATGATTGTTTGGTACTTTATCGGTTGGTACTCCCAAATTTTTAACAAGGAGAAAACTAAAAAGTAGGTTTCGGGCCGGGGGGGGGGGGGGGGGCGCGAAGCGCGTACATGTTTTAATAATAATAATAATAATAATAATAATAATAATACCAATAATAATAATATTGTCAAACAAACGCGTTTCGCGCCCTCCCTCCCCCCCTCCCCCTAATAGGCTAATATCGCATTGATTATACGGGATTCGAACCCACGTCTACGTAGCCGTACACTTCGGAGTTCGGACGTATGTGCCACCTCAAGGCTCAATGCATCGCGGGGGTGGGTCACTTGCATGTTTGCATATTATATATTTGAGTAAGTACCAAGTTGAGAACTGACTCGCTCAGATGATCAGGAAACTGGAGACTATACAGCTTTCAAGGACAAACTATTGAGTGCAGTAGCTAAAAAAAGCGTGACTCACGTTGAGCTCTCAGTACGAAGATAACAGAAAAAGTCAGGGGGGGGGCGATCGCCCCACCGACCCCCCCTGTATCCGCCACTGAGGGGGGGGGGGCTCTACGATACTGCACATATTCATACACTACATGCTGATGCAGAAAGAGACATTTTCTTGTTCTGTTTTCGACCACCGACCACCGATTTTTCCTGCGAGTCTTCGCCATAAAAATGTTACTTTGTAGTTAATTTTTACCAAACGGGAGCAAAAAGTTCGTGACCGGCTGGAAAAATGTATACCGACTGGACTTTGAAAGTAACAGCACTTTCTACTATTGTGACGTTGTCGCGGTATCGAACTTTGTTCAATCTTACACAATGCTGATAAGTTTTCATTTATCAACTATTTGTGATTCCCTGGCTTCGTTGCTCTCTCCTCCAATCAGCGGCGTAACTAACAGACCACGGGTAAGGGGAGGGGGGGGGGGGGCAGGGCTCTAGAGGGCCCAAAATTAATCAGCAACGAAATAAAAAAATTAATTATCAGCCAAAATAACTAATATTCAAACATAAATATGACAATTGCAATTTCATGATTTTATAATTTGATGGCTTATTATAAACCAGACAAAGATATGTAGGGCCTATTGATTGTGAAAATAGAAAGTAGTAGAGTCGATTGTTCACAACAAAGTCAAGATTGTTATTGTCTGTGGTAATTCATTTCCAAGAGTCTACTTATAGAAGCTGCTGAGGGGAAACTTGTTTGCCCGCCATCCCCCCCCCCTGAATTTTCAATATAGTCAAGTGATTTTTATGTTTTTTTTAGTATCCACTTTACAAAAACTACAATATGCCATTATTTCTGTATGTGTTGACTGTTCAGCCCAATAGCTTCTGCAAATATTTCAAGGTTACAGTTTACTGCTCGGCCGTGTCGGTGTCAAGCTCACGCTTCATAATAATATGATACCAACATAACAGCTGTGTGTGCAAATGTCACTTCCTAGAAGCCCAGTCAGCTGAGAGATACGCAACATTTCAGTGGCTGCAGCGGGATAACGCCATCCACTGAGTTGGATTATTACATTTTAAAATATTTGTGTTTGGTTTGGGTTTTAATGGGG
>JAMZAV010004807.1:0-50811 GCA_024449915.1 Sweltsa coloradensis
ATAACCCAAAGAAGCTTGGATATTTTTGTTTTTAAGGAAATATATAAGCAATCAGTCTTTTTATGGAAACTAGTCGCGCCGAACAAACGCGGACCCCCCAACCCAGAATCACCCCCATGGCATGGCCGAGGTTATTTTGAACTAGCCTAATGAGTGAGCAAGTTAATGAGATAACTGGTGAGGTGAATATATAAGATAAGGTATGGTATATGGCCCTGACTTAAAATGAATCGTGTTAAGAGATCTAATTGGATTAATTTATCGTGTCCTTGTTCATTGCGGAGTTGTCGAAAGATTGTTTATCAGAAGAGACTGTACACAGCTTCATTTATTTGCAGGACAGAGAGAATCGTCAACTACTCTGATGTCGTATCTCCTTTGATGATGAGGACTAGAGACTCGTCTGATGTTGAATCGCCTCTATTCGATGCTGGCACCGACAAGCTCACAGAAAGCGCCAAGCACGTCGTCATAAGAAAGCACGCAACTTGAACCCCATGACAGTACTCTAGATGAACTATACTCAACCCGTGTCTTACTTGTCCCAGTACCTGAGTGAGACCCTTCTTTTAATAATTACTTCCGCTCCGGCTGGCGGTCAATGAATAATCCCTAGGAAATGCTGGTAATTCAAATATTGAAGAGTCAATAAAATCACACTTTTTATAAAAAAAAAACTTGGAATTGTGTTTAGCTGATTGATAATTCATTTAAAAACCTACCACTTTTTTGTTTTTTTTGTAGCTCAATTTTGAGCCATTTATTTCTGCAAAGTGGATTGAATAAAAGTGGCTTAAAATTGAGCTACAAGAAAAACATAAAAGTGGCATATTTGTAAATGTTCTATCTGTCAGCTAAACACAATTTCAAGTAAATCTTTTATAAAAAGAAAATAGTTTATAAAAAGAGTGATTTTATTGACTGCTTCAATATTTGAATTACCAGTATTTCCTAGGGATTATTCATTGACCGCAAGCCAGAGCGGATGAAATTAAAAGAAGGGTCTCGCTCAGGTACTGGGACAAGTATCCCACGGTTTGAGTATATTTAAACGCAGCCGTCCTATATGGTTAGAAAGAACTGATCTCTATGCAATTAATATTATTGTTATATGATATAAGAATAAAAAATAATAATGTAAGCTATAGGAAATAATCATATCGACATTTTCATTGCGCAATACAAAATACCGATATAAGACAGCGAGTAAGTTTCTGTGTTTTTTTTAGCTCTTATGATAAAAGCCTGGAGGATAATCTAGAACAAGCGAGATTTGGAATTCATAAAGTAATATTACAACGTACGTCCATTGAGAATATTTACTAATGTATTTGTCGTCTTAGACGATTCGTTAAAGTTTTTACATGTATCAACCATCTTAACCTCATAACTTTTACAATGTACTTCAAAAGTTGATATTATATACATAACTTTTCAACAATTTTTATATAAAAAGATAATGTAGACTTTTGTATTATTCATGATTGACAAGGTTGATGAGAAAAACCGTTGACAATACTATAAGCATTGAACTGACGGCGTGACATATACGTATTGAGTGTCACCATTACTGGAACAAACATTCTATATGAGTGTCTGACTCGATTAGAATGAGATGTATAAACTACATGCATTCCAATACTCTGAGAGTATACTGAAAAAACACGTTCATTTAAAAAAATGCATTCCAATACCGCTAGGTGATGCCGTAAGAACAATTCAAACAAGTATCAGGGCGCCAGTTTTGGCAATTTATTGTAGAAGTGATAAATATTCATATTATTAACAATCTAATTAACTAACAAAACCTACCTCGTATTAAAATGTTATCAAGTACACATTAATGATGTATGAAGTAATATTGAATTTAGAGACACTGTTTTGTATATTAGAATATGCTAGTAATGTGTATTACAAAAGCTCGTTCAAGGTAGCGGTTAAGTGAACAATGTAATGTTATTGTTTAAGTTAAATATAGTATGTATGTGTAATAAAGTTGTACCTGTATAATGGAGCTAAGAACTTTACTTGAATTTATGTTTGACATTTGGAAACCCTAGAAAAGTTAGTTAGACGAGTGAGCGCAGCGAAACGAAGTCTTTCTATAACGCTACTCGGTCGGGCCTTGGCCGTGACCATTGTCTGTATGTTAAATGCATGTTTGACTGTCCGATCCCATACGGCCGAACGGCCAAATAGATTGAGTTGAAATTTTAAAGAGACATCCGTGACCAGGTAACTGAGAACTGCTAACAAAATGAGCACAATCCATTTCGATTTAAACCTACAAGAAAAAATAAACTGAAAAATAGACTGCCAATGTGGAGATTTTTTTTTTTTTTATATTTTTTGTTTGTTATTTACCTGGCTGTGAAATGCCGTGCCCATGCAAGGTCTATCGAATGTTGAACGTCAAGGTACCCCCGAACTCCGCTCGTAGATTGAGTAAACCTTGCAATATTTTTACGGTATTTCGTACTGGCTATGTTTCCATTATTGTCCAGATGATGGACTACACTCTGCGTTATATGCATTTCAAAACTTTTTAATAATTTTTAAAATCTCCAAAATTTACAAATCTTTCCCGACCAGGGGATTGAACCTACGTCTCCCACATTTCGGCTAAAAGGGGCGCCTTACCCCAAACTAGACAGGGAAAAGCCAAGGTCGTTAAAAGACGAGTGAGCGAGTTATGTGTTGATTACGGGGAACATTTGCATATTTAGTTTGAAAATTATATTCGTATAAAAAATTAGGGTTTTTAATTTTAGTTGGTATAAGGGCGCGTCAATGTAAGGCCATAATGCGCCACTGTACCTAAGATAGTCTAGATGGGCCCTATGTGGGGAAAAAAGTAATTCCCGGGGTCCCAAACACATGGCTCACTCCCCCGTCTAGCAACGACTTTGCGTTTCCCTAGTTGCTCTTCCCCGTATTATCCTAAAAAATATGTATTTAGTAAGGTTGTTAAAAAAGGGGGTCAAAAAGTGATTTTAAGGTTCGAATCGAATACTCGAATGCTTTATTAAGAAAAGTTAAAAAAAGAATTGAATAAGGAAATATTTTTTTAAAACCCGAATAGTATAACAAATAATTATTTACCATTAATCGCACAAAAATAAAAAGACTTAAACGGTGTGTGAGCCACAATCGCACGGAAAACATTAAAATTATTTTTTGGGGGTAAAAAGTTTCCTAAACTTGATTTTTTTACCCTGACGTCGCAAAAAGTACAAAAAATGCTGTAAAATTCTCTGTCGCAGAGGTGAAGAAACAACTGCCTAACCGCCCCGGGGTGCCACCATTTTCCAAAACCATGGGAGGTGCGGCTCTAATACTTTCTTTTTAATAATTTTAAAACTATCTAGTGTTTAACCTTTCATCCCTTACGGGGCTAACAAAATCCTCGTTGTATTTTGGTATAGCATTTAAAATGGATAAAATTAATAGCTCTAAACCTGAATGGACGTTTGAGTCCCACCTCTCCTGAGCACAAAAAGCTATCGCACTTTCAAAAAAAAAGGATAAATTTACGCCCTTGTACAAAAAATTTTTAAAAATCTTTGCTGTAAAAAATTGAAAATAATGGAATTTTAAAAAAAAAAAATATACAAAAAAAAAAAAAATATTTAAAAATTTCGATTTTTAAACCAATTTTCAATATTTTTGTAAAATAAAAAAATGCTTGTTCTTGAACTAATATCTTTTTTTAAATAACAAGTATCAAATTGCGGTACATATTCAAAATCCAAAATTTTCCAATAAATCTAAAATACCCAAAAAGAAAAGAAAAACGTTTCGAACAAAATTTCTTATCGGGTATGTTTTTTTGAAAAATAAGTAATTTTTCTAGTTTCAGGGATGGCAGGGTTAAAGTCCCGTTATTCAGTGTATCGATCCCCACTCCCACTCTTCTAAAGCTAGAGCTAGTGGCGGTGGCACGCATCGCCTACACACAAGGTGGTACTCCTACCTTTATTTTATTAATATTACTAGTGGGGTGTTGTGACTTTTTATGGGACCGGAAAGGTAGCCCTCAACTCAGGTACAATGATCTAAATCATTATTAGGGCTGAAAAAAGAGGAGATTACTCATACCCAAGTCGGCTGATAATGATGCTTTGTATTATGCATATAGAATAATTATTGATAAAAAAGGTGGTTGGGCATATTAATAAAAAATTTGGTTTGGTATTATACAAAATAAAGCTTTTAGTCTATTCCTCTCTTAAAAAGGCATAAGTTTTAAAGAATGTACTTTACCATGGGTTTTTCACGACGTGGTTATTCACCCAAAACAAAAAATTTTACCGCACTTGCTCTGCTTTTCTACCTCACGGGTTATACGCACAGTCCGAGGTCAATCAATCCCAAAAAATGTCAAAAATTTTCGTTCATAGACATGAACAAGGCAACAAGGCAGATAAAAAATACCTAGCGCCCCAATAAACTTTTTAGGGGGGTGACTCAATATTTTATAAGGGTATACACAGTACAATTTCCTACCCATAAATATCAAGGAGGCAAAACATTTTGGAGTTCAAAAAAAATTTTATTGTGAACATCAACTTGTAAAAAGGGTTAACTTAGTGTAATGTTTTTCTTCACCTTGTATTTTATTTTATTTTTTTTATTAAATGATGATTATATCGATTTGATGTATTTTAGATGAAACTGTCCGTTTTTTTTTAATGGAAGATAGCTCTTGACTAAATAAAAGATTAATTGAATTTAAAAAAACAAGTAACAGGCCATCTTGGGGGGTCCCAAATGCCCGGGCCCAGGCACTAGAAAGAAGTTTTCGTCGGAATATAAGGGTGGGGGCCCTACGGGCCCGGCCGTTCTGGGCCCCCGGGGACATCGAAGGGCCCCCCTTCCTCTTGCAACTTGCTTTTTGATTTTAGCCCCCTTTACCCCCTTCCCAGCCAATCACCCCATGTCAGTGATGAAAGGGACGGGGTTTTTTTTCTGCTGGAGACGCCAGGGGAAAAGTTCCCAAAACCCCACACATGGGGGCCACCCCCTTTGGGGGAGTTTTTAAAAGCAACCCAAAGTCGGGTTTTTTGCCCAAACCCCCCCGGGCATGTTTCACGACGCAAAAACGCATGACTTCGGCAAAAACAGCCCGCGGGACACTTTTGACGAGAAAAAACATTTTTCCCACGCCAAAAAAGCTATTTTTGGTTTACATTTGCCCCTTCAATAGAATTTTATTACTTGAATATTTGTGTGGGTTTGGATATATATACAAAGTGGGCTAAAGCAATAGGAAACTACCCTTTCATTACAAATCAAATTTTTTTTAACAATAACAACTAAAAAAAAATTGATTTAAAAAATTTTTGGGTTTTCCGTTTATGAACCGGTAAATATTTAAGAAAAAAAATTTTGAATTGGTTCCCCGCCAAAAGACAAACCTTACAGGATTTGCCCCCATTTGGGGCGCACACTCAAGGAAGTTTCGCAGACCTCTCACCTTAAAAACACATTTAAAATTTGCCACACTTTTTGGGAAAGAAAATTTTCTAATAGTACAAGGAAAAAAAAAATACAATTAAAAATTTAAAAAGACTTACAGTTTTCCCCTGGCTGTCGGGTGATAGGCACGTGCAGAGATGTGTCGGGTTTTTAAAATAAACCTACCTAGGCCTAGCTGTTAAAATTTTGGGATTTTTCAAAGGAAGGTAAATCAAGGCTTTAAATAACAAATTAGAGAATTATGCAAATGAAAAAAACCAATTATTATATTGTGATAAAAAAAACCCAAGTTACAAGAGGCAAGGGAAAAAGAAAATGTCACATTATGACGGGTTTCAAGTTCAAAAATTAAAATTTACTTTTACAAAAAAGGGGAAAGTGTTACGTCCCAACTGAAAATTTTTTTTGAGCCACTATACGCAAATGGTCTGGTTTTAAACATAATATCATTTCAATTTAATATTTGTGAAATTTTAAAGTAAAAAATAGTAGGTGCACACATTTTCTGGTGCTATTTTTTTGTAGGGAAAAAAAGAAAAAAACCCAGTAAAAAATCGTGCTAAAAATTTATTCATTTTTCCAAAAAACAGTAAGGTTAAACAAAAAGGTTTTATATAGATGAGAATTAATCTTTAATTTTGGGGAAAAAGGGCGGCGGGGGTTTTTTGGACCAAAAAGAGGAAGCAGGAGGACGGGATTCCGTGATGCATTCATAAAAACAAGATTCAGGAAACAGAGAAACAGGGGGGCCCCAAGCTAGATGGGAAGGGGGTTAAGTAATGGATGTAAAAAGGAAAACACAGGGGGGAAAAGGGGTTTGCCCTTTAAAAAGATGGGGGGAAAAGAAAGAAAACTATGGCAAAACATTGGTGGAGGTCTCTGGGGAAAAGAAAAAAATTTAAGAGGAAAAGAGTGAAGAAGATACTACAGGAAAGATAAAGAAAATTTTTGGGGGAAGCTCTCCGACCCCATCCCCTTTCTTAAAAATTTGGGAAAATTTAATTTGTTTCGATTTTGGGTTGGGTTTTTAAGATTTTAATTTTCAATTTGAATTTTTTTTAAAGAGTTTGTGATGTTGTCATATATGTATATATATATATAATATAATATATTTATATATTAATAATTTTTAAAGATTTGGGGCTTTCCCCAGTACTGATATGAAAATGTATTTTTTTGAGGAAAAACTGCGATGTTTATTTATAAAAAAATAATATTTTATTCCCGACGTTTCACTAGGGTTTAAACTAGCTTTATCAAGGTTATAAAACAAAACAAAAGGGGCCAAAAATATAAATTTTTAATTTTTAAAACTAGTTAAATTAAGACCATGGGGGGGATGATGATCCATCAACCCACCCCGAAAAAAAAATCGCCCAGAAGGCCTACTCCTGGAAGCCTGTGAACCCGAAAATAGACTTGCCCATCCCCTTTGACCGCCCGCAGGACGATGCTCCGCCCCCAAAATTTTAAGAATATCACCCGTTTTTCCAAAGGGGTTTGTATAACGAGAAAAGGGGCATACTAGACTATTGCACTGTGATCCACCACCATCTGAGAAGAAACTCGTTCCCCTTAGACCCCAAATCCGGGAAGGTTTCCCCTGGGCCCAAAAAGTAGGGGAAAACAACACGCTAACATCTGGGCCCCCCATTTATGTTTCATTTTTATCCCGTAAAAAGCAGAGTTAGGTGGGATAAATGCGGGGGATTTAAATCCGAATCCAATTCATGAAGATTTTCCCCCCTCGCACGGGGGTTTAAAAAAATATGTAAACCCGATTGGGGGACTTTTAAATTTTGCGTCTATGTGTTAAAAAAAAGAAAAATTAAACATTACTCTCATAAAAAAAAACAGAAAACCCTCTCGGGCCTAGGCCCAGATGTTTGAAAAATTTTTCATAAAACAACAGTGTAAAGGGCCCAAAGTTGATTAAGCTTAGGGGCTAGGGAAATTTTAAAACTAACATAACACGTTTTACAAGCCCTTTTGGGCCCCTCCTAGGCAAAACCCCAGGCCTGCCCGACCTTGTTTTTTTACACAAACCCGCACAAATAAAATAGTTTTGATTACTAAAAGGGCCCTTTTGCGATGAACAAAGGGGTTTATAGTCCTAGGCTACTCCAAAATTTACGGGAATAATACTCCCCTTTTTTTTTCTTTTTAAAAGATCTCCCCGCAATCTTCTTTCAATAAAAAAAAAATTAAAAACAAAAGATGGTGCAAATTTTTAAATGTTTTTTTTGCCCAAACTTTCTGATTTACCTGGGTGTGGAATGCAGGGAAAAAACTTTGTTTTACTTGTTTGTTGGATTGAAAAATTTTTGATTGGATGAGGTTTTCTCAGACTTTAAACCCGGCCCCCTTTTCCTGCCATGTCCTGCATTATACCGTCCTTTATACCCTTTAACCCCGGGGTAAAGTTAAAAGGGAAACGGGGCCCTGGAGGCTCTCTCTAAACTCCCCTGTCAAGTCCCTTAGATCGTTTTCCCAATGGGTGTGTTTTAATTTTGTATCTTGTAAATTTGTTTTTTCCATTTTGTTTTTGTTTTAATTTAAACCCTTTATAAAGCTAGGTGAAACCCTACCTAGTGGAAAAAAAAGTCGGTAATAAAATATTATTTAAAAAAAATCATCACACCAGTTTTTAAACCCCAAAACATATATTTTTTATATATATATATATAATATATAAAATATACATTAGGATAATCTTTTTTACCCCTGGTATTTCTCTTTCCTATAATGATAGGGTAAAAGAGAGGTAAAAGTCCATCTCACAACCTCGAAAAAAAATAGGGGAGTAGCCAAAATTTAACCCCCGCTTTAAAAACGTAGGTTTTTAAGATCCAAAGGGTTTTCTAGGCCCCATATTACTCCGAGGGTCCCGGCCCGTCGTTATCGGGGAAAACCACCTTTTCCCCCCGAAAGTTGACGTCGACTAAAATTGACTACGACGATGCGAAAAAGATGAAAAAAGACTTGAAAACCCCCCCTTCCCCCCCCTTGCCTGAGGCTGGATTTTGTCCATCACGGGTCTGTCCTTTCAAAAATTCCCCCAAAGCTGAAGTTTCGCCTTTAAAAGGGACGCCTAGCTAGGTGACGCGGCAATTCAGAGGGGTTTTTTTAGGAAAAAGGGGGAGGTATCAGGGGGCCCGGGCCCGAAACAAAAAGAAGAGAGAAAAAGTTTTGACAGATAAAAGGACTGTTTTTCCACTTTATTAATAGTTTTTCGGTGATCGAGGATAAAGGTGATATGTTTTAAAAAAACTGAATCACTTTTGGACGGCCATTTTTTCGTTGTTTTATACACCGCCTTTGTCTATAGTTTCTTTAGGTAGCCGTGAGGTGGCTCATTATTCAAACCCGTGAGCGGCACTTTTCAATAGCCTAATGCAACCCTCCTCTTAAGTATAAACTTTAATTATGCTTTTATTCTGGAAGAGAATTTTATTCATATGACAATGAAACTATCTACTGGGGGATTATGCTCTTATAAATCAAACTTCATAGGAGGACGGTTTCCTCCCGCTCTTCGTTTGAACGGCCCCCAGGGTATGGCTGGGGCCCCACAGACGTTGTTTGAGAGCTTCTGTAGGAGGGGCGGCTACTGAACGGGCCCCGGGGGGTGCTATCTCTTCGTGCGAGTCCTCCGTCTGGGTATTACCGGCTCGAAGTTTTCCTCTCCTTTTTTCTCCGTCGCTGGGAAGTATGGTCTGTTTTGGGTTCCATGGGTTTCTCCTGACTGCTCCACGATTGGTCTGGACTCATATGACCTTGGTTGGTACACAGTGAAGAACTTTTTCCGTGTTCCGCATGTAAATTATCCTAAGATCACCTGGTTTAATGGCATGAGTATGGCATGGGTGTCTTCGATCAAAATTTTGATTTTGTTTTGCTTTTTTATCTCTTCCTTCCCGAAGATTCGACTTGTCCGGTTTTTGTCCGTTGTTGTGGAAAAAAGGGTAGGTAGAACGTATTTTTTTCTATTCATAGAAGCCGGCTGGCTTAACCCGTTAGCAAAAGGTTTTGTTCTATAGGCCAAAAGGTAGGAAGGATCTTCCGATTTTTTTCAATCGTATTTTCGCTATTTTCACCGCTGCTCGCAAATCCTTTGCTTTGGCTTACTTCGGACTACGGGTTATAACTTAAAACCCGAAAGATTCGAGAACTGTTTAAACTCAGGAAGTCTAAACCCAAAACTGGGTCCATTTCACTTGGGCCTTTTTCTGGACCCCCGGGGCGTAAAATTTATTGCTTGCAATGGTTGATTATTGCCCTTGTTTTGAGATTTGAGAGCTCAGCGATCTCGAAGTCCCGGGGGAGAAATAGTGGGTTTTTACGACGGGGGAAACCACTGTTGTTCTAACTTAAATAGGTCCAGGGAAACAATCTCCAGGCCCTTAAAGGAAACTCTGAAGATCTTTGGCTCTGACGTTACGGGAAATGTTGAATCACTGGGGGCATGATTGACTAAAAATTTCAATTTTGATGGATATTCCTGGCCACCCATGCTTCAGGGCCCTTGCACGACACTTTTTTATTTTTTGGGGCCTTGTGGATTTTCTCCAATACTTTTTTTTTGGGGGGATTCCGGGATTATAAGACATGCCTCTCTTTAAACAAACTATCTTTAAATTGAAAGCTCACCCTTAAGGCCCATAAGCCTTATTTGGGTACACTTTTTTCTTTGGGGGCCCCCCTTTTAAGTATATTCTACGAGTGCTGTGCATTTTTGGGATCTTGTTTTTGTTCTTTATTATCTTTGCCAAATATGGTCTGTGACTGGGATTTTGCTGTTCCCCAAAATGTATGTACCGGACTTTTTCCTCTCAAATTTCATTTTTTTTCGCAGGGAAAGGGGTTTTTCGGAAGCGTTCTGCACGACTAGATCTTTTCCGGAGAAAAAGATTTTGTAGTTGAAAACTCATATCCGCTTCGGAATCTTTGTTCGGGGGGACTCTCATAAAATTTTTTGGAAGAAAACAAAGGGATGGGGGTTTGTGGCAGTCTCAATAGAGAATGCCCCCCGGTTATGAAGTCCTTAGTTTTTCGCAAGCCCACGTTTCAATGCCAATCCTCCCTTTCATTTCGAAAAATTTTTCTGGGCACCGAAAAGGATCTTGACACATAGCTATTGTCTTTTCTTCCTCATCTTGTTTTTGAAATAAGACCCCCCCAAACCCGTAGGACGAGCATCCCCGAAACAATAGTTGTTTTTTTTGGGTCTAAAATGCTAGTTTGGGCACTGGTTAACAAAGTCTTGATCTTCTTGAAGGCTTCCTCTTGATGTGGGCCCCAACCAATGAGTTTTTTTTGAGATAGACTGTTTATAGGCTCGGGGATTCTGTTTTCCCGGGGAATGTATTTCCGAAAAGTTAACCATTCCAAAAAACGCTGGATTCGGGACGTTCGATGGTGTTTCCATGTTCACAATCGCAGAATTTTCTTCTCGCCCGGGCGCAAAACCCCTCGGCATGCCCTTGTGACCTGGAAAAGGTGATTTTGTCAAGGGAAAAAACCCCGGGTTTTCTTCTCGTTAGGTCATTCCGACTTTTCTAATCTCTCTAGACAGCTCGAAACGGCGATCATGTTCTTCTTGGCTGTCTCCCCACACGATTATGTCACCATGGGATCTTACTCCTTCTAGCCCTTGGAGTATAATTTTTCATCTTTCTCTAAAAGTGTTCTGGGGCCGACGAGATCCGAAGGGAAAGTTTTAGGAATTTTTAAATCTCCCGAAGGGCGAGGGGAATTGTGAATCTGAGATTCGGGTCCAACGGAACCGCCAAAACCCGCATTTGGTCTAGTTTTGAAATACCTTAGCCCACAATTTTTCCCTAGTGTATGCTCTCCTTAGGGATTGGAGTTTTTTCCCCCGTTTCACAAAAAACGATTAAGGTGAGTAAGACTACGCTATTCGAACCACCTGCGGGCTTTGGCACTACCACATTGGGTGCCCCCAATCGGTTGCCTCTTCTACTTGGGCTATGATCTTTTTTTAACCCATGTTATCTAGTTCCTTTTTTACAGTACCTAACAAGGGCAAGGCTACTGACCTAGGAGTAAAAAATGGTTTTGGGAGTCGCTCCGGGATCACATTGTTTTGTAGTTCCTGGGATGGTTCCAAAACCAGTAAAGAGATTTTTAAATTTCTTTTTTCCAAATTTTGTTTCTTGGACTATTTTACGTTTGGGATCGATAGTTTGGTCTAGCCCCAGGATTTTTAGGCTAGAAATAGCGGTTACCTAGAAGGGGGAGTATTGGGCCTTGCACTACATACCGGTTTTCAGTGGATACGGGTTCCTTGAACTTGAGATTCACTTTCCCAAACCCAAATAACATCCAGTGGTCTTTTATTGGCCCACAGGTTTTTTGGTTTGGGTTTTGTAAGTGCGATATTCTCGATTACCTGTTCATACTGGTAAAACCGTCACGTTGCTCCAGGTCAACCTTAAAGTCTACTTCCTTACCGGGGACGTTTTTGTACCATCCATGGTTTGATCCCGATGATTTTATCTTCCGATAAAGACACAGTCACCTGGTTGTTGTCTAGGACCTCTGCGACTTTCTTACGACGACAAACCTTACGAATGGCCCTGTATGCCGCTTTTGTTGATTTGGCACCCTTTGCTGGGCATGGCTCGGTTATCGGAGGGTTTTGGGCTGTAGCCACACCTCTACAGTTTGTCCTTGTTATTTACTTTTATACCCCCCTTGGACTTTTTACCTTTTTATCGTTTTTATACTTTGAAGTTTCTTTTTTTTAAAAGGGGGAATGCTTAGGCCTACTATTGCATCACCCGGGGGTAAGGTTGGGTTTTACTAGCACTAGGCCTACTAGGATAGAATGTAGTACAAACCTTTGCCTGCTTTTCCTCTGATAACCGAATTGGGTGGCCTTAAAAAAAAGTGAGTTTGGGGATTAATTGCAGTTTGTCGCTTAGTCTTGGTCGCACATGCCTACATGGGGCCATAAACTTCATTTGTCTGCTAATTGCCCCATTCAATGCTTAGATAGATGTGAAGTGATTTTGTTAGGTGTCGATGACTCCCTGGTTGTTGTTTTCCCCGTAGAAAACATGCCCCTTTCATATATTTATTCTCATGGGAATGAAAAAATTTTCTCAAACTTTTGTACTACAACATCATGTCTCTTTCCTCCCGAGCAAATTAAAAAGGGTTAGGATCCCTCTGCCGTCACCCATTGTTTATAAGAGTTTTTACTTCCCCTTTTTAAAGTCACAGTTCTGTCCAAAACACGTCTAAATCGCTAAATTTTTTCCTCCCGAAGGCCATTCGTGGGGTTAAAAAGAAAAGTTTTGAGGGGGTCCACTTGGCCCCCGCCAGTGCTTTCGTTTGCCACCGGGCTCTGGTTTTTTTTTCGCCTATTTACTTATATGTGTAAAGAATACTTTGAAATATATTTTAATATTTCCCTTTTTCCTTATCCGACCGTTTCACCATTTTTTAAAACCACTTTAGTTTTAGGATTGTTGGGATGACGGGGATAAAGGTGAGTATGTTTTAGAAAACTGAATCATTTTTGGGAGGGCCCATTTTTCGTCTGCTTATACACCGCCTTTGTGACATATAGTCTTCTTCTAGGTAGCCGTGAGGGTGGCTCATTATTCAAAGCCTGGCGGCACATTCGAATACCCTAATGACACAGAGAAACGGGTTTTCACTCCACCCCGCGTAAAAGATAACGTATCTCCCGACTCAACGCACGGAAAAGGGTCTTTTTTATTTTTTTGGACGCAAAATAAAACCCAATATGATATGTATAAATAACATGGGACTTTACTTTGGGGACTTTTAAATGAAAAATGATTAGTTCTTTTTTTTTTGTATTATTTTTTGACGTTTCCGGCTTTTTCTTTTTTGTCTCTACAATAAGTTATACCTCAGTTCATTGTATTTGATTATGAAAAAATGTAAAATTACTATGTTATTTTTGGGTGTAATTGTCATTGATGTTTTCCCCGCTTGTTTGTTTCAATAATAGTATTTTTTTTTTTTATTCTACGCAAAAGCGGGGGGCCAACCAAACAAACAACTTTAGACTTTTATTACCGGGTTTTGTCAACAGTTTTAAATGCGCGTATTAAATTTAAATCCCTTTTTGCCATACTTTTGATTCAAAGTTTTGTTTGGGCATTAGACATAGAATTTTATTTTAAAAGGAGACACTATATCCAAAGTGAATCTCTAATAATGTGTTTTCTATGTCTTGGGATTGACCTAAATATTTTTTCGTTTTTTTCGTTTCGCCTTTTTTTAGATTTGTATACAAATTTGTTGAACGACAAAACAGATCTCGCGAAAAATTTTTTTGGGGTTTTTAAAAGTTGGGGTTAATTATTTTTAAATGCGTTTTCACAGTCTTCTTCTCATTTTCTATTTATTGCATTTGGTGGTAAAGATCTGTTATAAAAAGAAAACCCCTGAAGACGGGCATGCATTGCACTTGACAGGGGTTTTCCAAAAAAAAATTGTTATTAAGGGCCTACTCCTGAAAAACTTTACGCACATGGTCATGGCAATTAGCCGGATTTTTAGTGAAATGTACGACTTTCCCTTTAATTGGCATGCATTTATTTAATAATATTCCGGAAGCCAGAGCTAATGCAGGGGCAACGCCATTCTCGACTAGGGATTTTCTAAATATCTAGCAAAAATTATGTAAAAAATAAAAATTATGAATTTTTAACAAAATCTTTTTAAAGTTAAAAGCAAAATCACGGCTTATATAGTTTGTTGTTTTCTGGTCTTTTTTGCTCCCTCCCTAAATTATTTTTTTCCCCAATGTTATTCTGAATTTGGTAATAATTTTTGTTTCTGATATCTGGGAAATTTTCCGCGAAGAGACTCCTGTCAGGATACCGAATACTATACACATCGATTTTTCCCTTTTTGACGTGGGAGAATTTTAGTTATTTTTTTATTATTTTTATTATTTTTTTTTATTTTTATTATAAATTTTTTTATTTTTTTTATGTATTCCCAACTTACCCCAGAGAAAAAATGTAGGGCCCCACACTCCCCTTAAATTGTCTCTTCCGCCCGTGTTGTGCGATTTTTGGGGGGGCTGGAAAACCTCAGCTTTTCTTAGTTTTCAATTCTTTTTCCATACCAAAACCTTGGGAAATTTTTACGGGAAGTCGCACTATTTATTTTTTATGCTTTAAATTTTTGAGTGGTTTATCATTTTGTTTTTTGGGATGCCGATAAAAAAAGTTTATCCCTTTAATTCATTAAGTAAAAAGGGCATTTCCCGTTACGGGACAAAACACACACTTTTCTTACTTTGGTTTTTGGGGGGTTTTTTTTGGGTTTTTATCTTTTTCTATTTTTTTCTTATTTATTTTCTATGGGGTATCCGGGGCTGTCGGATCAAGTTCTGAAATTTTCCTGGTTACCCCCTCCGATGCTGTAAAAGGTAAAAAGCTGTCTGCTCTCTTCAGTTATCAGACGGTTAATTTTAAAAACACTACTTTCCGTAATTTTTTTCGACTTCATGAAATACACATATTTTTTGTTTGATTTGCAGCCTTTTTTTGGGGAAAAATTTTTCGTGAAATCAAATTTCGGGAAAACCCACATTGTTTATAAATGAGTTTACCCCTTAAAAAAAAAAAAAAATTTTTTTCATTTTTGGCTTCTCAGCAAAAAACCCAAAAAAGCAATGGATTAGTTTTGGCCATTTCACAACTAAATGTTCGATTAAAAACTTGGAAGGGGATTAAGGGGACTTGCCTTTTTGGGGAAATGTGCAATTCCCTAATCTGTGAAAATTGTGCGTTTTAGCAAAAGAAAAAAAAACCTTCATTTTCTTTTTTTTTCAAGAAAAACAATTTAAACAAAAAAATTTGGGGAGGCCAAAAAATTATTTTCTTTTCAATATTTGTTGTCTTTAAGAAGGGTTTAAAAAGTGATAAAAAAATATCGTTGAACTGCAGACATGAGACCGCAACCAGCTGTAGTTTTTCTTAGGCCCAAACCATAAATTAGTCTTTGAATTTGGAACGAATAAAATTAATTTCAGCGTTTTACTTATTTTTGATACAAATGAAAAATGATTTTATACTTTTTTTAAAAAAAATAAAATTTTTTAGTATAGATATCGTTTTAAATTTACCAATATAGACTGTTTTTTCACGTCTGTTAAAACTACCGTTTTTTGGCAAAGTTATGTTCTCCGACTGCCAAAAGAGGTACCTATGGTAATGATTGAAAGGGTTGGTTCGATCCCCCCATGCAATCCTGATAGAAAGTTTTCAACATCAATACGAAGAAAACATGGCCCCCGAGTTCCTCGCAAAAATTTGTAAATTTTACCTGATGATCCCAAAGAAAATAAAAATTTTAATACTAACCCATGATACAAAATTGCACGCATTTTGTCAATAGCATTAAAATTGCTTTTTTCTGCCAGAATGGGAAGCGGGGGTGGATAAGAGATATCATAAAAAATAATAATTAATACTGAATAATTCAGAAGGACAAAAAAGAGAGCTAACAATGTCCATAACCATTTTTAATTCAGATATGTATGTATGTATGTATGTATGTAATGGGAAAAATCAAACCCTTAATCCATTTCGCTCGTAGTAGCGATATGTCCCCAAAAATACCTTGTCGAACTAACCTCAACCATACTCAAGGTCTAGGGCCGTTAAAAAAAACTTACTTTTTATCTCAAAAATAGATTACAAGTTTTTACTATTTTTTCGATTTAGTTTGATTGGGTAGATCTGATCTCGATTGAATATTATATCTTTTGAGATGCCTAGTAAAGAAACATAAGATCATAGCTGGCTATGTAACAATTTCAAATATATTTGATCTCCGCAGTAATGAAAAATGAAATCATTTTAAACCTCCTAGTTTGCGCACTTGTAAATTTTTCCCATTGGGCATACGAGCTGGCCCCGAAGTGTGCGTAAGAACATTTTCATTAGCCTAAAAAAATTGAAGATCACGTTTAGAAATGTCCATGATTAGTAGGCCCCAACACGGGGTGACAATTGACTAAGGCAAAAATACTTGCAGCAAGTGGCTTTTCACAGCAATTGTTTTTTTGGGGGGGCCGGGGACGAACATTTTTTTAACCCAAAAGATCAAATTTAGCACGATATTTTAAAAGGGGGAAAATAATTAGTCAGTGGGGTTTACCAAAATAATATAAGGGGTTTACGCTCTTTCCCGTTAAAGTACAAGATCGTGCAAATGGGGGGGGGGGGGTCGGGGGGGGTGGAACCTTAGCAAATGATCCGAATTTTTGTTTTTATTTTTTGTTATGACATAGTATTTAAACGAGTCTTTTTTACACTAATCTTTTAAAAAAATTGAAATTAAAAAAATTTCGGTTACAAAAATTATGTCAATATTAATAAAAATATATATATTTATATAATAATATTATATTATATATATATTAGTACTTAAAAACATAAATTAAAAAAATGGGCTAACCGCGGGGATCGAACCCCGGGCCATAACTACCCCGGGGCCCCTTTGGGGGCTTTCCAACATTAAATAGTTATTAAATTAAATATTAATATTAATATTACAAAAATATTATTTTTTATTATAAAATATTAAAAAAAAATAATTCATTAAAATTTTAAAAGCATAATTTCGAATAATAATGATAATAAAATAGCTTATAGGGTAAAGCACTCGACCTGCAGTCGGAAGAAAGGGGGTTTTATACCCCGCTCTGAGGGTTTTTTAATTTCTGGGTCGATTTCCCTAAAAAAAATACTACCTCATTATGAAAAACAATGTGCGGTTTTGCCCCCCTGGCCCCTAAACCAAATTTAAGGGGGGTGTTGGCGGGGCCCCGCCAACATACCCCAAAACCCCGAGGGAAAAAGATAAAGTTTTTTTCCATTACCCAGCATATTTTTTTCTCCCGGGCTTCCGTAAAAAAAGGGTTTAACGTCTTCTATGCCCGACTATCGCAGGGCCCCTGATAAATTTTTCGTATATATGGTTTTTCCTATCTAAAAAATCTTACGTGTATTTCACTAAAATAAATTTTAAAAGGAAAACCCAAAAAGAAATTGTGGACGATTAATTCATAGGAATTGAGGTTTTTAAAAGAATAAAAAAAAAATAAGTAGGCATACGCATAAGATTTTTGTAGTTCAGAGATTTTGGGTTTTTGATCACTATTACAACAAGTAAATAATTGCACGGGATTTTGTCAGGTAACAATGACGGCTGCAAACACATCTCCACGTATATAAACATGCAAATTTTACAAAGATCTTATCCATAGGAAATGATCTAAACAACATAAAATTTTAAGGGGGCACCCACAAACATAGCAAAAAATCAGATAAACCTGGAAATTCAGTTCCCCCAAACATATTTCTAGCCCCCCTAATAAAACCTAGGGCACTAATATAGAGCTACGGCGTGGCGAACCCCAGCTCGTAGAGGCGCCACTTTACCAAAAACACTCCAACGTTTTAGTGAAAATTTGCTATATTTCCCATGGTTTTCAGGGTACGCGGGTAAAAAATCAAAAATTTTTTACTTTTTTACATAATACATCTATGAACTTAATGTAGAAAGGTCTCATGTTATTGCTTTTTTTAAATAAAAACATTCGTCTCTGTTTTTTTGGTTTTCAAGGAGCACTTTGGGTTAAAGATCAAAAAAACTGACCGGAAATATGGGAGGGGATTGTTTGGTTTATATATTTTTTCTTCTCGTAAAAAAATCAAAACCCCGGGGACAATCTGTTCATTATTCACTGTACTACTAGCTCCAGAAAACGATTGGCATAGGGCAATTTTGAGATTTCGATACTTTGCAAACCCAATTAGCGCTAAAAATTAACACAAATTTAAAAATGTTTTTGTTTACTGTGTGAAATCTTGATCTAATGATAGGAAAAAAACCCCATTCCGTTTTTATCCCAATACTTTCCACATTTTTGTCCAAATATGTCTTTTCGACTCTCAAACTATTTCAGACTAATCTTCGAATGCTTAAAAACAAAAACAAAATTTTTCCAAATATTACTGTCCAAAAATAAAAATGAGTTATAGTGTTATTTCTTAATAAATACTGCACTAAAAAGAACTTTATGTAGACACTACCTAAAAAAGAACTGTACTATAATCTCTTATTACTAAAATTTGCGTATATGACAAATCTAACTTAAGTTTAAAAATCCCCAATAAAATATCTTTTTTATAAGGGTACGAAAAAGTACTCTCCTAAAACGTGGCGAAAGGGGCGTGGGCTTATTTCCCTTTTCACAAGAAAAATTATTACAAGGACATTGCCCTGTTTCGTAGGTGGTAATGAAGTTTAGGTTTAGATTTTTTTCCAAAATATTTAAAACCACCCGATTCAGTTTTTTTCGGATATCTCGCGAGGTGTGCAATATACTCAAAAATGATTTTTTCTATGTATGTAATGCAAGAAAAAGTTTCAAATATAAATAGGGAAAAGCTAAAGTCCCGCCCCGTTGATGGTGAGCTTTTTTAAAATTTTTAGTTTGCGTGGGTTTTTCTTTTTCTTTGCAAGTGCTTTGTTTTTTTTCCTACGCATTGTAGTGATTGTTGTCAAAATTTCTATTGTTTTTTTGTCAATTTTTTTTTATTTCCGAAAAAAACTTATTAAAAGCTTTTTTTATGAATTCTGGCTAAATTTTTCAAATTTTTCTTTTTAAAAAAAGGGAATACATCACCATAACCTTTAATTTTCCATGTATTATGAAAAGTTGTAGCCCCACCCGTTTGGTCAGAATTGGACCAAAAGGCACAAAATACGCAAAAAAATCAAAAAAATTTTATTAAAAACTTTTTTTTTATAGATTCGGCTAACTTTTTAACTTTTTCTTTAAAAAAAAGTACTAATCATCAAACCTCAATGTCCATGTATAACATAAAAACGTTGAGTCCCACCCTTTTGGCCCAAATTGGCCCAAAGGGGCACAAAAATATCGCAAAAAAAATCAAAAAAAAATCGAAAAAGTACGATATTCTGAAAAATATTCTTCATTGTATCCAAAAACATTACCCCTTTAAGTTCGAGATTTCGAAGGTCCTGTAAAATTTTTTCATAAAGATCGGAAAAGCCGTTTGCCTGGGAAAGGGTTAAAAAACAAAAAAAAAACAAAAAAAAAAAAAACAAACAAAAAAAAAACCCCGACAAAATTTTTTGGGGGGGGGTCATGAAATTGAAGTCTTCGTTCGCTATCCAAAATCAGTGCGGTTTGTATTTCAAATGGCATTTTATTAATAAATATCAAATAAACTACTTAATTACCATCATATTATAATATCTTTTGGGTAGGTATAGCCCTTTAAAAACCCACATAGCTGTCTGCAAACATTTTTTGGTTTTTTGCAGCGTTTCGGATTCACTAAAAAGTCATTTCGCGGGGTTTAAAATTGGTGGTAGTTGGTTTTAGAAGATTTTAAAAATGTGTGAAAACGGTGCCCATCTAGTCAGGCTCATAGCACTAGCCCGTCGGATTTATTTTCCATAGAGCAAAGGTTGAGATATCCGTAGGCTACTTCGAAACCGCAAGTAAAAAAACAATCGTTTTGTAAATATTTCGTCTTTTGTAAATTTTGAAAAAATCCCGTTTATATGATTTTTTCCCGAAAACGGTCAAGGTCTATGTAGTAGTCAACATGGCCTTTTCGACAAGAGCATCCCTGAAAAATAAAATGTCAGTTGGTCCCAAAGAAGAAGAAAAAGAAGAGGAGAGGGGGGAGGAGAGGAGGAGGGGGAAAGGGAGGAGGGGGAGAAGGGGAGGAAAAGGGAGAGGAGGAGAAGGAGAAGAAAAAGAAAAAGAAAAGAAGAAAAAAGAAGAAGAGAAAAGAAGAAAAAAAAGAAGAAGAAAAAAGAGGAGAAGAAGAAGAAGAAGAAGAAGGGAAGAAGAAGAAGAAGAAAAGAAAAAGAAAGAAGAAAGAAGAAGAAGAAGAATGTTAGCTACGAGAAAAATGGTCATAATTTTCATAGTCAAAAATCCCTGATCAAAAAACTAACCTCCGAAAAGAAAAACCCATGGAGAAGGGTCCCCCCTTTGGCTTGATCTCGGCAGGTACATTGGCTCGGGTCTCATGATGGGGGGACTTCTTGGCTCAGTAGGTCCAGTCCGCGCAGTTTTAGCAAGCCTCGCTAAGCCTCTTTTTTCAAACAACGCGATATCTCAGCTTGAACTATGGACAATGTGTTGAAAAAAATAATACATTATCCCAAATTGAAATTTTTTTGGGAACTTTTCCCTTCCATTTTGTCATCCGATAAATTTGAAATTGTTGTTTTGCAAGCAAAAATAGGGCACTCAGTCGAAGGTTACTGAACATTATTTTGCGCATTTCCCCAAAAATAAATTCCGAAAGTATTAATTTTGATAATTTTACAAAATTAAAAAATCCCCCCAAAAAACTGTTTTTTTTTAATCCGGCAAATAAAAATTTTTTTGGGGGAAAAAAATTGCGATGTCGCTAAATTTTTTTGCAGAGCCCTTCCCTTAAAAGGATATTTTTCAACAACAAAACTCCCCTCCAATCCGGGAGCTTCGGCCGCCCTTTGGAAAATAGCGGCCAAAAAGGTTTTTTTATCAAATATCCCCAAAATTGGTTTAAGATAGAAAAAATCTCAATGGCAAAAATTTTCTTCTTTAATTCCCTACAAAACGGTGTCTTTATGTTTTGGTAGGGCAAAGGTTAGGAAAAATCGTGGTTTATATTTGCTTTTTGGGGAGTACCAGCTAATTTCCCAAAATTTTCACGCCCGCAAAAACCAAGCCGGTAAATCCGTAAAAAATCGTTTTAAATACAAAAGGACTTTTGTACGGGGTTCATAAAAACTTTCATATATTTTAAAAAATCAGTTCGCGAAATCGGATTTTGCATTTACCCCGGAAAATTTGGTTTTTCATTGTTTGGGATTTCCTTAAAAAAACCCTTTTTTACCTCGAATATTAAACACTAAAAAGCATTTGGGGGAAAAAATTATTTCCCCGCACATTGAAAAACTTAAACAATGATCCCAAATTTAAACCCAAAATTTAAAAACCATATGGCTCTAATTCCTAATTTCACAATAGAATACTGTTTCGTGCTGTTTTTACACTCTTTTTTTTACATAATTTCACTTTGTTTTGTGGATATTGGGAAATTAGAGCCATATTGGTTTTAAACTTTGGTTGTAATGGATCAATATTTGAGTCATTTCAATGTGGTAGAAAGAATTTCTCCCCCAAGAAATTTAGTGCTTAATAATCGACATAAAAAAGGGCTTTTTTAAAGGGAAAATCCCAAACAAGGGAAAAAACCCAAAATTTTTCCGGGGTAAATGCAAAATTCGATTTCGCAGCCCTGTTTTTTTTAAATCTAAGGGAAAGTTTTTATGAACCCCGTAAAAAAGCCCTTTTTTGTTTTTAAATCGATTTCAACGGATTTACCGAGCATTGTTTGATCTAGGCGTAAAATTTTGGGAAAATAAGCTGGTCTCCAATGAGAAATTTAAAAACCCGTTTTTGGGACGAAACCCTTTTGCCCCTACCAAAACTATAAAGACACATGTTTTGTGGGGAAATTTAAAATGGGGAATATTTTTCCCAATGAGATATTTTGTCTATCTCAAACCGATTTGGAGATATTGAAAAACAAACACATTTGGTCGCCTTTTTCCAATGGGGCGGCCAAGCTCCACCGTTTGAAGGGATTTTAGTATTTTTGATAATATTATATAAGGAATTTCCTGCAAAAATTCGGGACCCCAAATTTTTTCCCCCAAAACGTCAATATACGTCTTATTTGACAGGATTATTGGTTTTTTTGAGTTTTTTTTATAAAAAATGTGCCTCAAAAGAAGACTTATAATTCCCAAAAAGTTATATGCAAATGGGGTAACAAACTTTAAAAAAGGCTTTTAGGAAGAGTCCCCCAAAAAAATCACTATATTAAACACTTAAATTTTCAACCTTACCCAAATTCTGGTCGAAGTAGAAAGAATGGTAAGCACGGTTTTTATCAAAAAAACTATTTGGGGTTCTTCGAAAAATTTGAAATCAGAAGTTTTAAAGATGTAAAAATTTTACCCAATCACCATCGTATTTGGGTATTATAATACATTTTTTTGACATGCATTTCTCAAAATGCGAACCCAAAATTGTTAAAGACAGTCAAATCATACCATTCAAAATATTGATTGGGGTTTTTGATTGATAAAATAAGTAATCACTTCGCTTCTTCACGTATTTTAAGTGCATCAAAGTCATAGAGAATTTTAGATCTTTACTTTTGATGCAATAGTTTGTCTCTTTTCAACTTGTTCTTTTTTATTATGATTTTAAAGTCAAAGTATTTTTTTTTGGGTTTACCAGATCAGATATTTTGCTGCCAACGAATTTATCAAAAAAACCCCCACATTAAAACGTTGAATCAAGAACATGATGCGTTTGGATGTTTCTTTGCCTGTGGTAAAAGTTAAAGATCGAAAAAGATTTTTGACATGGCGTAAAAAATTTTAAAGAGGGGAAAAACAGTAATGTTTTGTTGTCTTGTCACTGATACATTATGTTGGATGGGATGGTGGATGCACAAACCCCCACATAATATCACTTGAAAAGCTCCCATACGGGGGGCAGGCATTACTAGGTTGCTAAGATATGATAGATAGAAGAAAAATTTTATTCATCTTACGGACATTGTACATCACTGTTTGACTCCCGGGGAAAAGGGTGAATCCAAAGGGAAAACTTACAGATAAGTATATTTAATCCTAACTCAGAGTAATATGACTTAAAATAAAAAAAGAAAATTATAAAAAAATAAATTAATACATTGTAATAATTGAACTTTGTGGATGGAAATCTACCCAAGGGTGGTAAGAATAATAATTTATTGATGTTTATTACAATTGTTTGTGGAAAAGCCAACATTGGGGGGATAATAAAAGGGGAATTTTGAAAAAAGCGGTTTGTTTTTAATGATAATGACTTTGATATAATATATTAATTAATTTAGGGAAGTATAACGGGTTTTAGTTTTCAGGCCATGGTTTTGGGCTATTTTACAACTAAGTTCTATCCCTAATAGATCAAGTGCGAACTACTACTCACAACACAATGTCACGCTTTGGGAGACCTTTCTAGCCACCCTCACCCCCACTTTTTTTCTTTTTCTACCCCCCCCCCCCTACTCTAACCCCCTCCTGTCAACACTAGTTTACCAAAACACCGAAGAATAAAAGGCCCAAACGTCTCGTGACAAATTTTTAGTGATTATTTTTTTGTGTTTTTTATTTTTTCTTGTTCTACTATGGCAGCACCCTACAACTCAGGTAAGCCTTTGACTCCTATCTCTATCCACATTGTTATACCAAACCTGTTTTCATCTCCTATATATTTGGCTTTTTATTAACTATTTCTCTCAAAAATTCATTTACATATATGCTACACACACCCAGCATTACTGGGTTTTGCAAAATATTTATCAACTTTGGCAGGTCTACAAATTTCATTTTTCGTACTTAAAGTTTTTTTTCAGGACTACTGTTTAAAAACAGATTGTAACAAACTTAAACAACCAATCTCTTTGTAAATATAAAACATAAAAAAACTTTGAGGTGGGTCCCATAAGAAAAAAATATCGAATCACTGAAAACATTTAAAAAATATGATATCCCAAATTTTGGGAAAAAAAAAAATTGTTAATATTTGACGATTATAGGAAATTTACTTGGTCAAAACCAACTTCATTGTATCCAAAACCTCATGGCTAGGACTGTCAAATGTTTACATCCAATGCAGAAATAAGCTTTTATTTTTATCAATGCATCAAATTTTTGGATCGCTTTTGTGTAGAAAGTCGCTGTTTTTGTTTCAATGAATATACATTTTTTTGGGAATTACGTTTTCGTTACTCTTTCAATTGAAATTTTGGGTAACTTTTTTTTTTTTATACTGACGATTACGTATCATATTATTCATATGTTTTTATTCATAACAATCATATTGACCCCTTTTATATTGAGGCTTTCTTTATTGTAGCCCTTTTAAATTGTACAATAAGATTGTTATTTCTCGATTTGAAAGTCGGAAAAAGCTATACTATTCGTATTCGTAGGTGAAAAAGATGATAACTAAATATCTAGTCGTAGGGAAATTTTAAATTACTTTCAATGACGAAGGGTGTTTAGCCAAATTTATGTGTAAATTAAGAAGTAACAAGAGAAAGTAGTTTTTGAACAACCCCTTTATTAAAATTCTAAAAAAAAAAGAAGAAAAAATAAATTTTTAAATTTCGAACAACCTCTCGTAGTAATAAGGCAAGTGCACACACTGCTGTTTGTGATCATACTTTCCCATCCGACAACATTCGTAGTGCGTACGTAAAGTAGGGATAGTAGCAGTAGCAGTGGTTAAATCATTTGATATTTCTTAACGTTCTCATATAATTCACTTTAAGGATCGTCGAAACGATGAGTGGTGATGGATGAAGAATGAAGGGTGAAATGGAAGGAAGAAGGGGCAACCCGGTTACTCCTTTCGAAAAGTTACCATTAGACCAACGGCTTTACGTTTCCATCCGAAGGATGGTGTAACCTTGACCAATCATATAGTTTGCCTCCACTACCTAATATACTTATATACTGCCGATCAGCACGTCAAGGAGAACGACAAGCCCGTTACACTATCTCTCGAACCCTCCATCCTGCTGTACGTGTCTTTCAGGTTAGACGGTCATCCACTCCTCTCCCTGACTACGCCCGAAGGTTGCTTAACTTCGGTGTTCGAATGGCCCGGCTTAACTACCTCGTCTACAACGCTGGCTATCAGTGGTTTAAGTTGGGCGTATAACTAAAATTATTATTATGACATATTTACAAATTCATGATACACACAGCTATAACTCAGAACTTAAATAAAACTGTCCGAATTTGAGTCAGAGAGGGCTTTGGTTCACAGCATGTATGATTCCCTCAGTCCCTGAAAGTATTGAAAAGTATAGCCAAATTAAATATATATCACAAAATGGTACAGGAGTGCATGTGTTACATCATTAAACGTGATCTTGATGTAGTCCAACTTACATACATGGTTGTATCCGGTGTATGCATAGGGGCAAGTGCTTTTTGTTTTATTTTTTAGGTACTTTGTTGTTTGTGGGGCATACCGTTACCTACTCTGCAAATCCCACTTTGAACCACTGAATTGACGATGCAAAAACTGGGGTGGGGGGTGGGGGGCAAGGGGGCATTTGCCCAATGTTGGGTAAATGTCAGTAAAAAAATCAAAATTTCAGTAAAATAGTCGGGTTTTAAAGATTTTTAAATGGGGATTACCGTTTCCCCTACATAAATAAACTTTAAGTTTCTGAAACCCTAAGTACCATTTAATTAACCAACAATTCAGTAAATTTCATAATATAACTAATATCAACCTAAATATTTGGAATATCCAACCAATTATTTGACATCACTCGATCTAGAAATATTTACGAATATAAATGAGTTGATTGCAGCATGTAAATTGTTGAATATTTGGTCAAAATTATCTATTGACAATCTGGTCAATTGATGTGAATGATTCCAAATAGCATTGTTTATTGGAAGTTTCCAAATTATTAATTGATTTCACATTGGTCATTGCATTATCAATCAAGTCTAGTTAAATTCATAACTAGGGATGCTAAAGTTTCTGGCTGTAAGATCCTTTGAAAGGAGAACAAAATATATGGATTTGATTTGTGTCCTCAATTGTTGAACTGCGTTACCGATAAAAAGATAAACGTGTTCATCAATTGAGTAAGCTTCCATTATTTAAAATTGACATGCCACTGCCTTTTGATCACAAATTTTGTACCGTATCCAGCTAAATCCGTTTTAGATACATTTATAACACTTCAACGATTTTGTATTAAAATTAAAAATAAATAAATTGGATTTAGAGTCTACCCACTTCAGTTCTCTAACTGATTTTCAGTGGGGGACAGTAAATCAAAGCGACTGCTCCTACCCTTAGGCCCCGACGCAATCGACGAGTGAGCGATAACTAACAAAGATCGATATTTTTAATAGGACATATAGCAATCAGTGGTATGGACGTGCGAAACACCCGCAGATCAACGCCAGAATCAACAAGGGGCGATTCATACAACTCTGAATTTTATTATGTGGCTTCGTTGCAAGGACGGCTCCAAAGTCACCGTTTACAACTCCTAAGACACAACTGATGGACCTTAAGTCAAATCAGAAGTTAAAAAACTTCTGACTTTGAACGGGAATCGAACCCTGACCTTCTGCATTGGAATCAGATACGCTAACAACAGACCAATCAACCATTGTTATTTAATTAAACTTAATCAAAGAAAAGTATCGCGTCCGGAAAGCGGTTTTTTAGTTACTTTACCCAACACTGGTATTATCCCAGGCTTCTAATCGGCGTGTTTACTTATTGCTTTACCTCAACATATGACATGAGTCTCTATTGCTTCATTCAAACCATAATCATTTCTCGTCTACGTCCTGCACCATCATCCCTGATAGTTGGTGCCACTGCCAAGTTAACTGGAATCCATCATCCCCGATTGTCGGCCCACCTGCCAAGTTTCTTAATCCAAGACATCCTGATAGTCTGTCACGGGCCAGTTAACTGACTCCATCATCCCCGATTTGTCGCCCACTGCCAAGTTATCTGAAATCCATCATCCCTGATAGTTGGCCACTGCCAAGTTCTCTGGCAGACATCATCCCTGATTGTCCGGTCCACCTCCCAAGTTGTCTGCAACTCCGTCTAGTCCTCCACACTTGTTGCATCCTCCACATCTTCTTGCGTGTTTGTCGAGAAACAGACTAAAGCTCCGTTCTGCTCTGCCCATTGTCAACCTCAAGAACATAACTGATGGATTCATACAGGCTTAGCTAGACCCTCTGGCCGTCGCAATGTTTGATTGCATCAACTCAGAGCCACTTGTATCGAAACCGCTCCTCCTCTGGCTCAGTTTCCGCGCTTCACTCTACATTATGCTGTAGCTGCGCACGTTTCTCGATTTTATGTACAAGATCTCGTTATGTGTTTTGTAGTAGACAACTGCCGACAACATTGGAAGCTGTTATACTAAGTAATTGTGAAAATAATAAAAGAACATAAAGCGTCCCCTACAAACAGAGTTGTTTCATACCAGGTGCGAATCACTTACATTCCCATGGAAACCTTGGCTGAAAACAAGGGAAAAACACGAACAAAATTAGATCAAGTAACAATGGGAGCACATTGTTGTAAATCTCTTGGTTTGAAACTAGTGTTAAAACCGTTCTGTTTATATAATGCCACATTTTCACATGTCCATTGACGGATGCCTTAATCGAACAAAAAGAAGGGATCGTGGACTAGAAAAAAAACAGTTCAATCGAAATTGTTTATGACTTCAAATAGAACGGCGACACCACGGCTACCGGGGTGCGCGCATAAACCGGGTAACGCGCGTTTAGACGGGTTTTTTGCTCCGGCCCCTCGAATTTATATTATCGTAAGATTAAAATCTTTATTATTGTTTTACCATTATCGGGATAAATCACATAATAACTATCATTTAAAGAAAGTGCAAGAAACCTTAAGTAGGTACGCTGGAGCTTGGCCCAACTCAAATGCGCGCAAACAGGTGTTGATGATTTCTGCCGACAGTTGGTAATATCACTACCAAAGTTTGAATGGATGTTGATAAGTACTTTTATATTGGTATCCTTAATTGGTTGCACAAAATAAGCCTTAAAGATCCATTGCGAGACATAAGTCCAAAACGTGAAAAATGGGAAATCAAAACATGGATTTACAATTCTGTAAATTCCCACCAAACATTTATCTTACTATAAAACCCATTAACCTGCGCTTTTCACATTGGATATAACGTTGATAGCATTATGCAAAATTTGAGTTAAAAAAATCTTACACTTGGAATAAATTCCCAGTTTGACCAAATTGAGTAAATTTTGGTGATTTCACTAAATTTTAATTCAAATCAATGATTTATTTAGGAATACGCATAATGGATTACATAGATTTATTCTTTATAAACGTTAGTGTGAAATTTGATAATTGTGTTATAAACTGTTTAACCGAAAAATCCAGAAAACTGAGCGCTTAAATCGCCTCCGTTCTAGCTCAGCTACCCTCTTAACATACAGTTTTCATTAAAAATAACACGAATTTAAAATTTCCTACTGCTCACGCCACGAAGCCAGTAGGCCTAAGCTGATTTGATGTTCAGTGCGATCCTTGTCCTGCAGACATAATCATTACTCTTAATATTAATCTACCTTGGCTTACTGGATAATAAATGACGTCATATACGCCCCATCGCTAATCAGATTTTTCAATTTTCTAAATGCTGTTATTTTTTTGGGTGTTTTTGACCATTTTGACAGAATCTAAATTCTCGAAAATTGAATTTATTTTTTGTTATTTTATATACTCAATTAATGGAAAAAGCTAAGATATGTCTTCATAATTAATTTTTACACATTATAAAATCACAAATAGATGCGACTTAAATTGGCTGAGAAATTTGAAAGCGCTTGAAATGAGCAAACCGGCCAGCCTCCTCTTAAGGGAAGCAAGAATGAAACTTATTGTCAAAGTTGATTTTTTGGGTTGAAATGTTATATTGTTAATCACAATTAAATTTAAAAAATAATCTATTTTTTGTTGTTTTTTGTACAAATTTAATATTTTATGTTTGCTATGACAACCATCGTATATAAACGACTCAAAAAGTAATGTATATGAAAAACAACAGAATAAAGAAATTCACAATAATGATTAGCAAAAACTCCAATGTGCTGAATTAAAAAAGAAAAAAATTAAGTTGAATACCCCCCGGATAAAAAGGTACCGGTTAATGTAATTACTGCACATGAAGTACACCTTATTAACTTTAACACCGCGTTTTATTCAAACTATACTTTCTTAACTACGGTACTTATAAGTTAGCAGTTTTGAAGCTAGAGCCTTGAAGTTTTCAGGACTAATTCTTTATTGTGGTTTTAAAGAAACTGTACGTGAGCTACTAATTTTGAAAAATATCATCATCCAATTTTTTCCAACCCATAAATTGTTTTGAAACATGTCAATTTTCTGGGATTTTTTTTATATTTTTTTAAATCTGGTAACCACAGATTTTCAAAATTCAAAAATGGGAAAAAATTTTGTCTCCAAGACTAAATGCCAGGGAGTAAATGGTACCGGAATTTAGGCAATTTAACATTCGCGACATAGGCAATTCCTGCCCCCCCCCCCCCCCTTAAAGGGGCTAAAAAACCCCACAAAATCATTTTTTACCAACGTTGATCTATAGCACACATACTACACTCAAATTGACCGTTTAAAAAATTATATCTTGTAACTGTGATTTCACACGATTTTTAATTTTTTTGATCCAGAAATTGCGAAAGATTTGTTGTTTTGGTCAATTTCCTAATCGGCTTTAACCTGCTTCTTTTTTGGTCCACATAGATACTAGAGCATGTACCAATATAAAAATGCCCCTTTATACATCGTGTCTTGAAACTGTGCCCAATATACCTCAACACGCAAAATAATGCATTCCAAAATCACACCCATTCTTGGTAATCACGCAATATTTTTTTTGGGGACCGCACTACTTGCCCAAATTACAAAACAAATATAAGAATTTACAGAAGGCTGTCGAGTAGTCAATATGACCAATATTTTTTTGGATCAAATCCTCCAAGGTCACGGGCATAAAAAAGATCGTCCCCATGTTATTTTCTTATGGGGATTTTTTGCCGATGGGACTAGCCTCTAAAAATGTCATTTTGACAATTTTTTTGTGAGGTCTGGTAGCCCCAAAATTTTTCTGTTAGTTGCTAAGTTCATTATGTTTTAGCCTGTTATGAGATATATTTTTTGAGTTAGCGGTTTAAATTACCCCTTTAAGCAGTTAAATATTTAATTTTAAATAAACAAAATTAAATAAACTTACGTTTGTACCAAATGATTTTCTTGGCAGAAAGAAAGAAACGTGTGCAAGAATCCGTGCAGAGAGCAAAAGCATTGAACACTGCAAGATGAAGGTAAGTAACAGTACAGAAATCCGATTTAGCTCTCTGAGCATCTTCCGGTGGTTCTTCAGCGTAAGCTTGTTCTTTGGTGTCGATAACTTTTCAATATCAAGAACTTGTGTCCTGATATATATTTTTTTAAAGGCATAACTTAAAGGATCGTGAATATCAATACAAATTCTTGGCCCATGTTGAAACTATTCATCACATCTTTTCTTGCTCTCGCGGAAAAGAAACATTCCCATTGGGATAAGATAAAACAGTTGAAACCCTGATAGAATTATTAATGCCCAAGGGTGAATATTGGCGAAATAGCTGAAAAGATAGGCGAAGGTAGCGGTGCTAAGAAGTAGGTATGTGCCGACCCTAGGGCTAAGTATTGCAGGTGCATTCAGGTCGGGCTCGGGGTCATCGTCCCAGAAACCTGCATTGAGAAATAGTGTAAAACCATATTTGTAACTGGGTACAAGAGGCTAAAGTATTTCATAATTATTCATTCACCTTTAGCATGGTACATGAAATGATACAAGTGTGACTCTTTTAAAGAATATGATAATACTCCATATTAAAGCTAAAATTCGTTATTACTGGTGGAAGCCATGGTCGAGCCCTGTGTCGACAATGTGCCTACCGAGCTGAACACAAACGTTTATCATAAATCTTGATGGAATTAATGTAATTCTAAGATACTTGGGCGCGGCCAAACTCTACGCTTAGTCGACGGCATACTTTCGTACTTTTAGGATTAATGGCCTTCTTTTAGTAAAATTAACATTTTTTGGTTCCTAATGTTTTTTGCTGTTTTTATAAAACAAATGTTTCCCAGTGCTCGGACAGACAATTTTTTTCATCTAAGGTCCAACATTTTGTTCTTGCGAGTCCTCAAGCTCTACCAAATGTTCACTTTCCGTCACAATGTTCGCGATTTTTTAATTTTTTTTATCAGAGGGACCGTATTTAGAAAACAACCATAATCGAGCATGAGATTTAATTTGTTCTCATTACGCGAAGAAACCTTAGCTTGATTGGTGGAACTATATGGACTAGATCGAAAAGTACGAACGCCATTTCGGTGGAATCGTAGCGTTCCCGTTTCATTTTTGACTGAGATTTCGAACTTCGTCCAGTCGTACACAATGCTGTTACCTGTAAGTTAGGTAACTTGAGATTTGTTTGTTTATTACGAGATAGATAGACTATATTCTGGGCATATTAAGGTCAGCTAGGGCTTAATCCTCTAGAGGAGAGAGAGAGAGAGAGAGAGGGAGAGACTCACCTTGCCAGTACAACATCCCACGGTTAAAGTCGAACATCTTCAACCTGGTTTCCTTCTGAAGACTCGTAGCCTCGAGACCAGCCATGACCTCAATGACTCTCGTATTTCGACACTTTGTTTAGTCTCATGATTTAATTTGACCTAGAACAACTTGTCATACGTCACAATGCAAATAAATTACGCAAGACAATATTATTAAGTTTTGCTTACTGAAAGAATACATTAAACGTAATAAAATTAATTGATGAAAGAATTATTCATTGCCCTGCTCGATTATCACAAGTTGGTATCTCGCTGTCTGCGCAGACTGGCGCGGACTCTTTTACGTGTGGTTTTACATTACCCTATAGGTGGGGTGCTGAAATATTTACAGGTACCAAACAGTCACCACAATTTTATGGTATTAGGGCCTTAATATCGATATTCTCTTTATACTTGCAAATCAAATTGTACTTTTGACATGATGAGATAATTGTTAAACTCAATATTACCGACCGGACAAAACATCACTCGACACAGGCGCATTATTATAATATAGGACATTGGTCAACATTTCCATCACAAAAGCCAATTTCTTGTATAAAGAAAATTTTGACAGTTATTGCTTTAACCGTCCCGACTATTTAAAATACTCTTAAAAAAATAAATGAAGCTATCATCTGTTTAGAATCGCAGAAAATGGCAGGGAATAATACTTAATGACATACTTTATAATTATTGGTAATCCGAATAGGCGTCAACGATGCTCCGAAAGTTCCCACTGAAAATCATATGTGACTGAAGTGGGTTGACTCTAAATACGGATTTTTTAAAATTTATTTACGGAAAGAACGTGGGAAAAAATTTACAAGTCCCCAAATGACGTAAAGAGGCGTAAATTACATTCAAGGTGCAACATTCCAAAATTTAAATTTCATTAAAAAGTTTCGAAGAAGCCTGCCCACGGTGCAATTCTGCCTCTTCAAACTATAGGTTATTTTTGCGAAATGACAATTTTGAATGGATGTCCGAGGGCTTTTGGGACCAATCCCTTGCCATTCGCATTAACGACTGAGAAAAACCCTTCAGTCCGGGGGAGATTGCTGGTCTCCACGGGATCGAACCCGGGACCTCCCGAATCAGTCGCGCGCCTTAGCGGCTCTAGCTAGCAAACACTGTCGGTAATTTTTTTGAAATAGTTGATAAAAACCTGAACGAAAAGAATGCGATTGTAACTGTTTTACTATTTGTTAGTTAAATTATTAGCTCTAAATAATTAATTAAATAATAAATAAATCCCTAGTTGAGAAGTCCACCCCCACTCAGGCATATAACTGATTTTCAGTGGGGACAGTAATCCAAGAGCGACCAAGGCAACCCTGTAGGCCCGACGCATCGACGATGAGCGATACCAACCAAAATATGATTTTTTAATAGGGAGATATAGCAAATCAGTGGTATGGAGAGTGCGAATACCCGCGGATCACGCCATAATAAACAATGCCGATTTCAGACCAATTTTAAATTTATTATTGCCTCGTTTGCTAGGACTGCTTCCAAAGACGTTTACAAGATCTTCTTATTTGTTATATTGATTGTGGTTCGGTAATCGTGATCATCATGTTAGTTCTCGACTTTGAAAAAAATCTCTGTTTGTTCAATGGCTCCCGTCTGTGCCCGGTAGAATTTGTGCCTCTGAGCTGGCCTTTGCTTAATCGTAAAAGCGACAAAGAGGCAAAGTCCATCTCGCAAACGTCAGGTCAGCTAGTATGTAGGGGAGTATTTTACTCCCTGAAACTAAGGCGAGCTCTGGCAGTCTGTCGGGACCCCTTCCCTCTCCCCTTGACGACCTCCTTGACGACGACGACGACGACGACGACGACGACGAAGCGACGACGACCATGACAACCATTGCGTAAGAATCCCTCCTTTCCTCCCCTTCCGTGGCTGATTCTAACCAGCATAGGACTTTCGTCCGGCCTCCCATACCCCCTAGATAAGAGTGGCGTATTTTGACCTAACAGGACGCGCCCTTAAATCAAATAAAACTTATAAAAACAATACTTCCTACTAAAATATATTCTAAATTTGATTCATTTAAGAAATAAAAATTCCTTAAAAAATATAAATAAATTTTAATTAATAAGTACAAATTTGGGACAATACGGGTACCGTAATGATCAAAATATGGTCTCACACAAGCCATGAGTAAATAAATTTAAAAATAAAATAAGAGAGATAAAATAAATTTTTCACCATTCGATCTGTATATTATTACAAATATAGCCATATTGATAATATTGAGAAGAACATACTGATTCCAAACTTGTAAATGAGCGAAGTGGATACAAATAAAAAATATAAAGAAATATAGATATTTTAGGTGTAAATCAACACACGCATTTGTTACAAAACGTTACATAGCAGGGTTACATTTGAGGTAGATAATATCTCCATCAAATGTATTTTGTTTCCTGTAATTTGGTTAAAACGATCCACGAATGTCAACGATGAGGCCAAGGTTATCTTTTAAAATATGGATGTTTTTATGTATTTATCTTCTATCCAATTCAGTTTTAAAAACTGATATAGCCTACAAAGGACAACTAAAATATATTACTTGTGCTGTATCTATTAGACATGGCGTCCCTATAATCAACATGAATTAAAGCCTAATTTAAAGGTGTATAATTTTTATATCTTTCACACGCCCTATAATGACGTCGGTGTGACAGCACGCTGATCACAAACCTCATACATACAAGCTGGACACGATTCAACACCCGGACAGCACCAGAATCAACAAGGCTGATGCGGAACAAGAATTTATTATGTTAGCATTTAATACAATCTGAAGTTAAAAAATCCATCCCGATCGGGAATAATATTAGCTGAATATGAAAAATAATTTAAACGAGTGAGCGCAACGAACTTCATTCAACTTAAATGGCGCTCATTCGTTATTTTGTACAATCGGTTTTTCGAGTTTTGTGTAATGGAGAAATATGGATTGATATAAAAGGGGTTATTATACTAATCGCATTGGCCAGCTTTGTTGTGTTATTAGTACTTTAATTATACAAGGGTCGGTATCGTTTCATGGGTTATTCGAGAATGGATAGAAGGATAAACGTACGTTGCAAAAGATATGAATATGTTGATAAATTGGCTTTATTCGCTTTTGTGGACAGCACAAGAAACCAATTTCAACAGGATATTCGTACTTTAGGGTGGGTAGAGTAGGGTACACAATATTAATCAAAATTACGTTTACTAGGGAAACGCCAAAGTCGTTGTTAGACGAGTAAGTGAGCCATGTGTTGAGTACCCGGTTAAAATTCCTTTTCTTCCCCCTTTTTTAGGCCTCCCTAGCTATCAAAGGCTACAGTGGAGCATTATTACCTAAACTATGACTTAAACTTAAATACCCTATTATTTATACGAATATTATAATCAAACTTAAGAAAATTTTCCCCGCGTACCAACACTGACTCTCTAAATTTGTTTAACAAAAACCCTTTGGGGTTTCCCCCCCTTGGACGAGTTGGCTAAAGCGCTCTTATGCCCAAATTTTGGGAGACGTGGGTTCAATAGCCCCGGGGAAAGGGTTTTTTGGAAATTTTCGGGATTGTAATTTTTAAAAATTTTTAAACTTGTTTTGAAATGCATAACGCAGTGTAGTCCTACTCTGGAAAATTTAACCAGGGAAAACATAGCCAGAAACGAAATACGTGAAAATATTGAAAGGGTTTTCCCAAATCTACGAGGGGAAAGGGGGGGGGTCCTTACGTCCAAAATTCGTTTAACCCTTGGCCCGGCTTTTAAAGCCAGCTAAATAAAAAACCCAAAAAAAAATTATTTAAAAATGAAAACCTTTGTCGAAAAAATTTAATTTTTCCTTTTCATTTCAACGTTTTTTCAGTTTTTATTTTTTGCGGTTTAAATCTTTAAGGGGGTTTGTGCTCATTTTTTTTGCAGTTCTCATTTACCTTTTCAGGGAGTCTTTTAAAAATTTCACTCAGTCATTTGGCCGTTGGGCCGTATGGGACCGGCAGCAGACTTTAAACCATAAAATTTAACATTTAACAAAATTAATCACGAAAAGGCCCGATTGGGAGAAAGGTTGTAGACTACTTTTCCCCCCCCCCTGGCTCACTCGTCTAAAAAGCCCATTTTTCGCCCTCCGTCCTTCTGTGTGTGTTGTTTTTTAGTAATGGGGAAAATCTGTAAACCATTTTTTAAACGACTGGGGGATTTTAACGAAACCCTCTTTTTTTAAAAAAATTTTTTTAAATCTGTTTTATGGGTGAGAAAACACCACGGGTTTTTTTTACTTTGAAGGGACAAAATTTCACTTTTAATAATACCGACGACAGAAAGATTTCACACAGGGAAATAAAATTTTTTGGGGTTTTTTTAAAGGGAAGCCCTAAGATTAAATTTTAGGATTGTACAAGGGTACAAATGATTTTAAAAAAATTTGGGACTCTTTTTTCATCGTTTTAAATCTTTTTTTAAAAGGAATATCTTTAGATGTGTTTTCTAAAAAGGGTTTTCCTGTTTTTTGGGGGCCTACTAAATTTTAAATTAATTGGGTAAAAAAAATTATGAAATGTTTTTTTAAAAAAGGGACAAAAATCAGTCAAAATCTGTTGAGTATAGAAAATAAAATGAAATAAAATGAAATAAAATAAAATTACTGGGCGGCTTCCCCCCCCCCCGAACGTTTTTCCGTAGCTTTGATGGATGAGCTTTTTGTGGAAAAATTTCGCCAATGTTTACGTTTTTTTTGGGGAATCTCCAAATTTTTCTATAGTTCTTGATATTACTTGTTCGTAACACCTGTTAAAGGCTTATATTTAATACCTTTTTTTCTATGAATTTTGCCCAATTTTTTCAACTTTTTCTTTCAAGGGGCCTACATCACCAAAATTTTTATGCAATTTTAAAATTTTAATTTGTTGTCCCCCCACCCGTTGGTAAAAAATCCCCCAAAAAATTCAAAAAATTTATCGTTTTAAAAAAAACCGGGAAAAAATCTTTAAAAGTACGATTTCAAAACAAAAAATATTTTTTAAAATGTCCCCTAAAATCATTACATATATGTTTTTCAGTGATATTAAACTTTTTCCAAAAATTTTCCATCAATTGGGAAAGTAGGGGTTTTTCCCCCAAAACACGAAAATATCGCCCCTAAAATCAAAAAAAAATCGTAAAAAAGTACGATATTTATGAAAACTATTTATTCGTTGAAACCAAAAAAAAATGGGCCTAAGCCTACTTTTCGAGATTTCGAAGGTCCCCCCAATTTTTCATCAAAACGCTTTTTGCCGTTTCCCCGGTAGAGGGGCGAAAAAACAGAAAAAAAAACTAAAAAAAAACAAATCCCCCGAGTATTTTCGGGGGGAAACGTAATTAAAAAAAAAAAAAAAAAACAAACAAACAAAGTAAAATTAAAGTCTTCGTTTCGCTCATCCAAAAAGGGCCTTTTTTAGTCTTTTAAAATGATTATATGTTTTGAAAAAAAGGAATGAAAAAAATTAAAAAATTTAAAAAATGAAGGGGGAAAAAAACCCCAACACTAGTCTATTTCACGTTTTTTTTTTTTTTTTTTAACATTGACCTTAAAAAAAGGTTTAATTCAGTATTTTTAAGTGGGGCGCGGGGGAAACTTTAAAAAAAGGGACATTTTCTTACTGGCCCCTTCAACTAGTGATTTCAATCCACGAAAAAGTTTTATTTGTGGTTTTTTTGAAAATTTCTGTTTTTGATAAATGCTTTGTTTTTAGTTTTGGGTATTTTTTGGGGTTCGCCTAATAAAATTGGGCACATTTCTCTTTTTGGTTTTAGTGGGAAAAAACATTTGGGAAGTGGACTTGTTTTTTTTTAGTACATCAATTCAGAAGAAAAAAAAAACCCATCCCGACCGGGGTTCAAACCCAAACCCATATGCATACCCCTAATTAAACAGGCATTTATCGGGTGGGAAATTTCAAAATTCTAATATTTTAATTCGCATTTCATCCCCAAAGTTACAAAAACAAAGTTTTGTTTTGAGGGAAATCCCAAATCAAAAAAATAACACGGTTTTTTTCAGATTTAAAAAACAAAACCCAAAAAATTTTTAAAAAATTTATAAATATATATTGAAAACGAAAATGTTTATGAGGCCAATAAAAAACGATTTTAAAATGTTAAAAAACCCTTGAACTTGAAGAAAAAATCCAAAAATCTAAAAAATATATTTCCCCCACCAGGGGTGTTTTACCTGCACGTGTTATTTTGAAAAGAATTTAATGATTCGTTTTGACAAAAAAACCCTCTAACCCTTTAAAATTTTTCTTAATGTTTTTATGTTTTATAAAAAAAGTTTTTTATACTCGGCAAATAAAATTTGGGTGTTTTATGTACCATTGAGGGAAAAATTTTGAAAATAAATATTTTAAATTTAAAAAAAAAGGGCCTTTTTGAGTCAACTTTATATATATAAAAAAAAAAAACCTTTTTTTTTTCTAAATACCTTATACGAAAGGGCCCTCATCGAAATTTAAAATAATATCATTTTGGGTTAAATACATTTAAAACCATGGTTTTTATATAATTTTTTAAAATAACTTAAAAGCACAATTAAATTTTTATTACCTAAATTTTTTCAAAATTTTGTAAAAATTTAATACTTTTTTAAGAAACACCCTTTTTCAATATTAAATTTTTGGTGTGAAAATAAAATTTAATATGTACAACCCAAAATAACTAAAAAACTAATACAACTTTAACTGTTTTTTTTTTTAAAAACCCCCTTTTAAAAAACTGTATGATAAAGGCTTATTCCTGGATACTAATCCCAAATTTTTCTGAATATATTATTATGAAAAAAAAAAATATTAAAAAAAGCCCGTTTAGATAAGCAAGAACTATACAGCAGTGATAAAAATTTTAGTTTTTTAAACGAATTTTTTGGGGTTTTTTTTTTCTAACGTAAAAAAGTTTTTTTTGTAGTTCGTAAAATTCTGATTTTTGTTTTAGAAGAGTTTGGGTTTATTTTATGGGTTTTTTTTTGGAGGGCAGATATAGAAAAACCCAAAAAAAACCCGCCAAAAAAAATGTTACATTTGCCTATGTGGGCCCTTTGGAAGAAAATTTTTTTTTAAATAGATGTGTAGTGTTTAGGGTAAGGGGGGACCGATGAAAAAACAAAAATTTGGTTTGTTTTTAAAAATCATACTATTGTATTTGGGTTGGGAAATTTGTCTAGTTTCTTTCCCGGTGTAAAATTTTTCCCTCTGATTTTCCCACACCAAAAATATTTATTATCTTACTATTATTTATTTTTGGTATTTAATAGGAAAAAAGCCAAAAATCGTTTTAGAAAAAGGGGCGACAAAGTGTTTTAGTTCCTGGAAAAAGTCCCCTTTCCCCCCCCACCTTTAAGGGTGTATCTAGACAGCATGGGGCTTTCCTCCCTAACCCTTTTCTGAGCCAGTATTTTTAAAAGAAAAAATACCCCAACAGGGCCCGTATTTTCCAAAATTAGGGGTTTTGATAAAATTGCCTACCACCCCCAAAAAATTTTTACAAACCCATACTCAAACTCATTATCTGATTTTTTTATTTTGAGTATTTCACTAAAAAAACTCAATTTTTACACAGGGGCTTTAGAAGTAAAAAGGGGAGGCGCGTTTGTAGATCACCAAAAAAACCCTGGTAACGTATACAGCTGTTGTACAAAGCCTAAAAAATCCCCTGTTTAAGCCCTTTCAAAAGTAAGAAATGAAGGGCCAAAAGGTTTAAAGATCCTTACAGATAGCAAACACCAGGGTTTAAAAACAGTTTTGTACCGAAAAATCAAATGCATGCCCGGAAAATTTGGGAAAATTCAAACGTGAAAAAAAATGATATATCAGGAGTGCCCAGAATAGAAAATAAACATGATAAAATGTTAATCAGCGCGTACCCCGGAAAAAGGGGTAATGGTCCGGGGTTTCCCTTTCTCGCTCACCGTTAACAAAAGATTTTTTCCCTTTTTTTTAGTTGCTTTCTTTTCCCCGAATTTTTTTGCCCAAAAAAATTTGGCCCCCTACCCCTGATTTTTAAAAGGGGGAAAAAGTTAACAATTGGGCTCCCGAACCCTTTCCCCAAAAAGACCTTTGAGCCGACGTAAACTCCCCCCCCAGGGGCGGAAAAATCTTTAGAGTGGTTATAGGCCCCTTTTGTTTTTTGCTTTTTTAGCCCTAAGGGTTTTGTTTAAATTAATAAAAAAAAAATTTTCAATTTCTTTTCGTAAATAAAAACTCTTTTTAAATCACCAAGTGGAAAGGGCCCGATGTGGTTTTAGGTTTTTAATTTCAAGATTTTTTATTTTAAACTTGTACGGGTTTACTTTTGGGGGTACACCCCCAAAAAAAATTTAAGTTTAGCCCCAAAAAAATAATAAAATTTCTAAATTTTTCGACCGTAAATGCAAAAAAAAAAAAAATTTCGTTTTTACCCTTTTTGACTTTTTGGGGGGGTTTATATTTAAAAAAAATTATTTTAATTTTTTAGGGGTTTTTCAAAAAAAATTTCTATGTTTTAAAACTAGCAGCAAAAAAATTGGGGTTTTGCCTTTTTGGGGGGGGGTGGTAAAAACAAAATTTTCTTAAAAAAATTATCCCCCCCCCCTTTTTCTTCTAAGATTTGATTTTCTTTTTAAAACTCAAAAATTTAAAAATTTGTTGTAAATACCATGGCGTTCCCCCAAAGGGTTTTTAGGCCCCCCCCACAATATGGGATTGCCTGTTATTTTCAAAATAGATTAAAATGCTGCATATTATGATTGATTATTGAACTGATAAATTATACTTATCTTTGACATAGACAATTAAATATTGTATAAAATTTTTTCAGTGTTTTAAACGTTCCTATAATTTTCATCAATATCGGAGTAGCGGTTTGCCAAATACACGAAAATATCGCACTAAAAATCGAAAAAATCGTAAAAGTACGATTTTTTATGAGAAAAATTTTTTCGATTGTTTCCCCAAAACAATACAGCTCTAAGTTTAGAGATTTCGAAGGTCCTCTAATTTTCATCAAGATCGGATATGCCGTTTGCCTGGTAGAGAGTCAACAAACAGACAGAAAAAAATAAATAAAAAATAAAATAAAAATAAACGAGCTAAATTTTTTGGGGGGGTCCAGTGAAATTAAGTCTTCACTTCGCTCATCCAAAAGAAAAAAATGTAAAATTTCGATATCATGAGAAAAAATTTTTTGATTGCGCTCAAATTTTCCACGAATATCTTAATCCATAAATTAAGTTTTTGTGAAAAAAAAATTAAAATCGGATTAAGCATGTAGGTGTTATAAATCGAAGAAATTTTTTAAAAATCGTCAAATTGCAATTTTCATGAGAATAATTTTCCGATGCGCTCAAAACGTGGTAGTTCTAAGTTCAGAGATTTCGAAGGCCTCCATAAAATTTCATTGCAATTGGAGTATCGTTTAGCCGGAATCGTGTTAACAAACACATTATAATATTAATCATACAGAAAAAAAAGAAAAAAAAACATTCCGGATTTTTTTCTCCATGTAGTGAAATGGAACTTCGCTTCGCTCGCTACGCTCATCCAATAAGCAATCTCCAATACCTCCGCACAGGCGCGAGCGTACCAAATTGAAGCGTCAATCCCACCCTTTCAAAATGGCGGTTTGGCCTTTTAATTATGCTTATTTAATGCTATAAAATATTTACTGGATGTTTGATATGGTTTTTAGCTTGTGCAGCATTGTAATGAACAAACAGAAACAATGCAAAGTTATTGCATAAGGGAATTTAGTATCATTTGGTGTTAAAGTCTCATATGCTCACTTGTCGAACTGGCGGCCATCTTTAAAAAATATTTTTTCGATTAATCGCCCCCATCTAATTAACATGCAAACTCACCCATTCAAGATGGCTTCCAATTGTCCCGGAAGTGGACCGCTGACTGCTAATCCAGCAATTATATGGGATATCTAGTGGACCAACCCCTCAGAAGGTGGTTGTTGCTTCAGCGTATTCACGGGGTGCGAAGAGGGATGTTAACAGCAGCTGGCAAGCGACAAAATACATTTGAGATACTCTACATTATGTCGGTATATTAAATACACAAAGATTGTTTATCACTTATGCACAATCACAATCATAGGTTATAATATTACATTAAATGAATGATTGAAAACCGCGCCCTGTCGGTTGTCGACGTTTGCAGAATCGCCGATAGAATGCGTTGCGCGCCCTCCTATGACTGCCATCTGGCGTGAGAAATACAAACAAAGTAGTGAAAGGAAACGGCTGTCTACTGGATGACCATTTTTTCCTGATTGGTTACAAGCAAATCTTGCCTTGACCAATGAAACAACTCGATTCAAAGGGCGCGGTGACTTGAATTAAAATCAATTAGATTTTCGAAGATTATTCAAACACCTTAAGATCTCTTGAAAATTCTCGTTGTTAAAGGAAGCATACAATATTTATTTTACACTAGGAAAACGCATAAGTTCCGCCATGTTGTTTGAGAGCGTAATTGGTGTATTGAGCTGCCAGTGTTATACGGATTTCTGTTGTTCTGTGAAAAAATCATTACTAAGTCGAAGATTTTTTTAAATTAAATTAAATTGAATTAAATTTTTTTATTTTTTTTATTAATCATAATTTTTAAAAAAATAAAAAAATCGTAAAATTGCGATTTTCATAAGAAATAATTATTCGATTGCGCTCAAATTTTACACGAATATATTAATTCATAAAATTAAAGTTCTGTGAAAAAATCATTACAATAGGATAAGGCATGTAGGTGTAATAAGTCAAAGAATTGTTTTAAAAAAGAAAAAAACTGTAAAATTTCGATTTTCATGAGAAATTATTTTTCGATTGCGCTCAAATTTCACAAGAATATCTAAATTCATGAAATTAAGGTTCTGTAAAAAATCATTAAAATCGGATTAAGCATGTAGGTGTTATAAGTCGAAGTATTTTTTGGATGAGCGTAGCGAGCGTAGCGAGCGAAGCGAAGACTTCAATTTCACTGACCCCAAAAATTTAGCTCGGTGTGTTTTTTTTTTTTTTTTTTTTTTTTCCGTCTGTTTGTTCGCTTGATTCCGGGCAAACGGCATATGCGATCTTGATGAAAATTTGACCGGACCTTCGTTTTTCTCTGAACTTAGAGGTGTATTGTTTTTGGGTACAATCGAAGAAATATTTCTCATGAATATCGTACTTTTACGATTTTTTTCGATTTTAGTGCGATATTTTCGTCACATTTGGGCCGATTCTGACCAAAACGGGTGGGGCTACAACGTTCATATTTCTATGGACATTAAGATTATGGTGTTGAAGTACCTTTTTAAAGAAAAAGTTGAAAAAGTTAGCTAGAATCTATAGAAATAAAGGTTTAATATTAGTTTTTTTAATTTTTAGTGAGATATTTTCGTCACATTTGGACCGATTCTGACCAAAACGGGTGGGACAACAACGTTAAGATTTCACATGGACATTAAGGTTATGGTGATGTAGTACCTTTTGAAAGAAAAAGTTGAAAAAGTTAGTCAGAATCCACAGAAACAAAGGTTTTAATATGAGTTTTTTGAGGTTTATAATACCAATTAACAAGTATAACAATAGAAACTTGACAACAATCACCTACAATGCATTCAAAAAGCACTTGCAAAGGAAAAGTGCAAACAAACGCAAAAAACGCAAACAAAAAACTTACAAAAAACCGCTCATCCATCAACGCGGCGGGACTTTAGCGTTTTCCTAGTTTTAAAAATCGAAAAAAATCGTAAAATTGCGATTTTCATGAGAAATAATTTTTAGATTGCGCTCAAAAACGTATAGCAGTTCTAAGTTCAGAGATTTCGAAGGCCTCCATAAAATTTCATCCTAATTGGAGTATCGGTTTAGCCGGAATCGTGTTAACAAACAGACAATAATACAAAAAGAAAAAAAAGAAAAACATTCCGGATTTTTTTCTCTAGTGTAGTGAAATGGAATCTTCGCTTCGCTCGCTACGCTCATCCAAAAATATTCACGCAGGCCTAAGAGAGTTGTTTGCAAGATCTTAAAAAATACACTAAATAAGTGTTATTCAACATATTCGGAAATATAAAACGCAAGTTTAGACATTTATGAATTTAATAGAAACAACAGCAAAATTCACAGAAACATTTTTTTAATCCTCAGCGAGAGAAATGGAGAGAAAAGGCGAATTCAGCCTTGGCACTTTTGCCTCAGATGAATAATTAAAAAGAAACTTGAGTGGTAGCCGAAGGATCATAACAACGATCTCCTGATTCTAGCACTCAGCTATCTCAAAAGATGTGTTAAAAGAAACTGTCATCACTTTAAAGACACATTAATTGCTTTATCATTGGCATTAATAGTAATGTTGTATTTAAAACTAGGCCGCTTCGCAAAAGCTTTTTCCAGTCGCGTTGATGGATGAGCTTTTTTGGAATATTTCTGTCCAATAATTATTACGTTTTTAAGTGGAATCTCATTACTTTTTCTAAGTTACTTGATATTACTTGTTAAATTATACACCTGAAAAATGTAGGTATATTAAAACCTTTATTTCTATAAATTTTTACCAACTTTTTCTTTCAAGAGGCACTACATCACCATAATCTTTATGTCAATTTAAAATATGTACGTTGTAGCCCTACTCGTTTGGTCAGAATCGGCCCAAATATCACGAAAATATCGTAAAACCCGGGGAAGAAAATCGTAAAAGTACGGTTTCTAAAAGAAATATTTTTTCAAATGTCTCTAAAATCATAACATATATAATTTCAGTGATTTTAAACGTTCCCATAAAGTTTCATCAATATCGGAGTTGCTGTTTGCCAAATATGACGAAAATATCTCATTTTTTTAATCGTAAAAAGTACGATAATCATAAGAAATATTTGATCAACAACGTGACAGGTCTACGTTAAGAGATTTCGAAGGTCCCCTCCAATTTTCATCAAGATCGCATATGCAAAAAACTAACAAAACCAAAACACCCGAGCTATTTTTCTTGGGGTAACGTAAGTGAAAAAAAGAAAGAAAAAAAAACGAAAGTGAAAATTGAAGTCTTCGCTTCGCTCATCCAAAAAACTGTATACAATGTTCGTTTTTTGTTTGTGTACAATTGTATTTAAAACTTTGTGACGTAAATTGAAAGGGAACTTTTACGAGAAATTAGTACCAATTTAGTTTATTTCTGCGGTTGAGACTATTTAGGCTACGTAAATAAGGTACAAGTAAGTATAAGTAATAAGTAAGTAAGTAAGTAAGTAATAAGGTGCAGCCATTATGTGAAGCCATTTTTTGTCAATGGTGTTTACATGCTTCTCTTTAAAATTTGATAGATTGTTAAAAATCAGGGTGCGGCCATTATTCAAAGGCGGCCGATAACCAAGAAGCTACAGTATATTCAAGTAATATTTACATTGGGTAGAATAATGAAAGTCTACTGTAGGTATTTAAACCATGTATTTGGAATTACAATTAATTTTAATTGGACTAAGTTTGAACTAAGAGGGGTTAGTAAGATTTTATGGTTTGCATGCCTCATGCTGAGATAGTATTACTGTTAGAATAGGTATGGTTCACAGAGAATAAATAGAACTGCATCTAACGCAATGAGGTCACACAAGAAATAACAACAGAAACCAGTTATTGACAAAATGTATAAACAAATACCTTTAATTTTCAATTAGTATGTAAATACAATGTACACACATTTCTATTAACTAATGAAGAAACAGTACCTTTGTAAACAAATCTGCATGTTTCATACACCTGAGCACATATTAAAAAGTAAGCGCCAAGCCCTCCTATTGACCTAATAAATATATACCCTATGTGCAATGTTATTGTTATTAATATTTTCTTTAATTTTAATAAATTGTATTATCATTATCTATGTTTACCACTCACACTGTAGGTGCTGAGCTTAGCACCAATCTCATTTCACTTATTCTAACCCTTTCAGTCCCGAATTAAATTGGTGGAATTTAAGTAATTTTAAGGAATTAAATCTGATTTCAGATATTTTTATAAGATGGTTCATGTTTTCAAAATATTTTTTATCTCGTTTTTTAACGAATTTTGGGAAATTTTGGATTCTGAATAAAAGTTTCAATTTAAATTTTAAATATTAATTTGAAAACTTTTCCTAAAACAAGATTTTTTTCTGATTTTTTTCTTCATATTTTACATTTTTTGTATCTCAAATAATAACAATAATAGGAATATTTTATTTTCTGGGACAAACCCCATGGTTTCCATTTTCACCCCTTTTTGCAGATGTGTATTTTCAAACTTCTCTAAAAAGGGCACTATTTGTCCCATTGTCATGGGGTAAAAAATTTATTAATTTTTATTTACCAAAAAAAATAAAAACATTGGGGTCAAATTCGAAAACTTGTATTTGCCTGGATTAAAATTTAAAATTTAATGTACATTTAAATGGACTCAGGGACTGAAAGGGCTAATTAGAACAAATTTGAACAATACTTATAGAGGTTCAGTAGGCCAATACATAAATAAATAAAATTATATAATAACACTTTGACATTACACAGTCTTGCCCTGCCATTTGGCTAGCACTCTGTTATATAAAGAGGTAGTGCATAGGAATGGACAAACCTTGATTTCAGAGTTTTGAACACAACTATGACAAATTTGTTTAAAAAGTAAAAACAAGTGGCCCTTGGCCTACAAAATTGGTGTGAATGGTTAACTTTTACTACAGTACTTAAAAGATGGAATTGTAAATTAAAATTAAAATGCATTATTAAGTACTGTATTAATATTTAGGGTGTGTCTGAATTATGGTCCAAGTCCAGGTGTAGGTCCAAGTCCAACTCAATGTAAAAGTGCTATACTAGTCTACAGTAGAGCTGCCTGCCGGGCAAAGTGAACACTACCTAAAGCTAGGTTAGGTGTTCATTCGAGAGTCCTTTGTAAAGTATTTGATTATTAAAAGTATTTGTACATCTAGTAAAACCAATTAAATACGTGGTAAAAACAAATGAAACTTAAATGTTTACCTTTATTTAAAAATGCATTCGTTTGTTGTTTCTCTCATTGTCGCGGACGGCCATTTTGAATCGGACCTAAAACGAGTGTACACTTTCGATTGCTCGGTCCATTTGTCGACTTGGACCTAGAATAAGACTTTTCAGAAAGTACTTCATACGCCATTGACAGATAATTAGTACCTTCTACGTTGTTAGACGTGGACTTGAATTTAGATCTAGACCTGGACCTGGACCTAGACTTTGAATAATATTCAGACACACCCTTAGTACTATTAACATTATGCTAATCCATTTCGGTGTTGAACTGATTTTAACGCGCATAATATATGCTAGGTATTCTAAAAATGGAATTAATTTCAAGTCATAGTTTTTAAGTTTTAATAATCCACAAATGCAAACCTTAAATTTTCAACACAAACCGAACTGAACTTAAAAAATTCTGAACTTGGAACCAAAAACAAATGTTCGTCCATCCCTAGAACTTGTGCACTTTACAAAACTTAAGAAAACAAAAGAAATATTATAATATATAGACTTACTTACTAGTTACTAGCTTTTCACATATTTTACACATAATATCTGAGATTTGCTTTACTAAAATACAGATTGACTGGACTTATTACACAGTGGACTTCTCCTTAGTTAATATGGCAAGCATATTACTACAGACTACTGCTGAAGTAACACCGACAGTCTCAATGTTTTTAAACTTACTCAAAGGAGAAATATTTTCTTGAAAAAATAACATTCAAAGTTTGCTTGGTAATACGCGGCATAAATAATGGACAGAGTGTTGGGTGGGGAAAGATTGACAGAGGCTAGGAGCCAACAGCTTACCTTGAAAGAGTTCGGCGGCTGTGTAGAGTTGGAGGTCACATAAATATATACACAAATAAATAAATAACATTATTATTTATTATATTATTGTCGTAATGTTTTTTATTTCTTTATTTCTTTTTTTTATATTATTTATTTAAAAACATTACGACAATGATATAACAAATAATAATGTTATTTATTTATTTGTGTATATATTTATGTGACCTTCAACTCTACACAGCCACCAAACTATTTCAAGGTAAGCTGTTGGCTCCTAGCCTCTGTCAATCTTATTCTTTTCCCATCCAACACTAAACCAACCTCTAGGCCCTATGGACAGAGGAATTGATGTAGTAAATCAGTATGAGAAACAATTAATGGGCTAACATTTTGTTCTGTTTACTTAAGCGGAGCCACTATTGGTGATAATAAATTGGAACCAACTTTGAATCAATTACTTAGGTAAAATAATACAGGCATAGGAAAATGTCACAAGTGTTCTAATGAAATAGAATTCAATTTGGTAATGAATACTAGATAATAAGAATACATATTACAATTACCGGTACACAGGGGTCAAAATAAACGTTTGCCCGAGGCTAGTGAAACTTTGCTCGGGCTAGTAAATTCCCATTTCACCAGCCCAACAGGTGAGTACTTTTTCCAGAGTTCCCAATTGCCGTTCGAAAAATCTCAATATTTTGCAACGATAACCTAACGAGTTTCCAGTAGTTGTTGTGCATAGTACCCAAATGACGGAAGTTTTGTAAAAGAGGTAGTGTAGGAGAGATCATAATTTTTAATCATAGTTTACAGTTTAAACCCGAGTAGGGTAACCAACTTGACTCTAACAGAAATGGGATTTCAGGCATAACCTTACTACCTATTTGTATATTTAGAACCTGAGATCAACTTACAGAAATAAAAGCCTACCGGGTAGTTGTGATTGAGACTGTCCTTGGCATAAATTTGAAACTTTTAGACACCAAGACTGCAAATGTTTTCGATTGAGCAAATGTTTTGAGTAAAAATATGAGGTCAATAAGTGATTTATAATAAGTATGAAAAATTCACAGGATCATAAATGTACATATATAAATTATTATGCAAAAGTAAGAGCAAGTTCATTAAACAGACTAAACACTTTGACCACCTATCTACCACAATATTTGGTCAGATAACTACTATTATTAATGGTACGTTGGTGCAACTTTCGCAACAGTAACCTTCTCAAAGTGGCAGTAAATAGGCTAACAGCAAACAAATATGGTACGATGGCTTTCGAGGAAAACTTCAATTTTAGATGGTTAATGAAATGATGCTTTGGCATGCTGAAACTAAATTTTCATTAATATGCAGTTGAAATTTGACGTTTTTACTTTTTACCAATTTCAGATAATATGTTATACGGAACAAAGCAATTCCTCCATCCGGACAAATGCTTTGAAATCCGGGTTGTCCGGTGAAATTCCGGACGGATGGCAACCCTAGACCTGAGATACCCACCAGACGTAACCTAGTCAACTCATTCATACCAACTAAAACTATTTAAAACTATGGTCATATTGATTCAAATGATATATCACTATCAAATATGTTCATGTTAGTCAACTGACTCCACACTTAAAAGATAAAATTAAATTAACACGTATGTGTCAGTAAATTAACTAAAACAAAGTTATAATATGAATATCTAATACAGTATGTAACTTTGAAGAAGAGAGCTGTTATATAGAATTCACCATTATGTGCAACACTACAATGCTGGCCCAAATGTATCATTATTCATTAGATTCTTCACTCAAGTTTTGTCAGTTTAGAGTTAGACCCAACCTGTTGAAAATGCCAAAACATAACATGACGACATAATACACTACATTATTAATATAACAATACATAAAAAAAAATTGTAAGTTTTGATAAAAAAAATAAAATGAAATTGCATAACATAAATTATTAAATAAAATATATTTTTTACAAGCAATAATGTATGACTTAGGCCCACATTACCATACTACTTAACGCACACACCCCAACACCCACCCACATACAACACAAATAAGCTTTAAGTTTTGAAACGACTTAATTTAACATAAATTTCACCAATCAAATTCCGTCCCAAAAGCGTTCAATATTTACCAATATAATGTACGTCATGATTGAAAACGATCTTGCATCGTCACCCTTAGCCGCTCTGCAGAGAACAATGTTTTAACATGTTTCTGGTTTCGGATAAAAAAAAAAAAAAACATTATTAGGCGTCATTGTTTGCCTGTCTTGATGCTTACTGATATTGCACAAATAATGAATGTGTAATTAATAATTATAAAATTAATTACTACCTATATACAAAGTAAGTAGTGATGACATGGGGTAGTAAATATTGGAGTCGACTCCTCGATCGGCAATAAAGATAAGGTAAAAGCAGTTGACCTTCACCAATGTTGAACACCCTCCTACAGGCCTAATTTGTTCCAGGAGAGAGCAAAAAAACAAATATTTAATTTTTTACGGAAAAGTTATTTTTAGCCCACTACACTAGTTGCACAACACTGTCCCCCCCCCTTCACCCACGCCACTAATTACGTATCGCTTGCTCGCTAGTCACTAGTCAGTCTTGGCTTCGGGCCAAGACTCTCGCTGCTTTGTTTTGAGAAAGAGAGGAAGAAGGAGCGCTAGTTAGCACTTAGACGAGGGAAATGGGGAAGGAGTAAAGCACCAGCTGCGCGCAACTCAACAGAAGTCAGAAATCCAACACTATGAGTAGCGTCCAAGTCCAACTTCAAACAAACTGCCGATATCTGACACAACAACCTACTTTTGAAGGAATCGACTCCTTTAAAATAGAGTCGAAGGAGTCGAGTACCCGATGTCATCACTAATACAAAGTTATCCTGTATTCAATGCGTTTGTCTTTTTGACAATGCGTTTTTTCTTTTTTTCCAATCTGTCAAGCTTAGAAAATCTCCTGATAATTTTCTATCTTTACACGGAAATACAAGAAACCCATATCAAATTTTGACTGCATCTTGATCTTCTAATTATACTACAAGTGACATTGAGGAAGTTTTAGTTTTCATTATTTACAGAATAATCAGGGGTTTTAAAATCAATTGGGTTTGTAAGCATTCAAA